>SKCR01029329.1:0-97299 GCA_019454045.1 Zanthoxylum bungeanum | reverse complement strand
ATTTTGACGCAGAATTAAAATTAGATTTTAATTCGGGCGAACGAGTTAATTTAGAATTAATTCGTTAGCGACGTGAATAGTAATTTTGCTAGGCATAATTATTTAATTACGTCGCAACGGAAAATTTGTTAATTCGAAATTAGCGAACCGGAGCCCGGGAGTGTTTGCGGGCGCACTCGCATTTTGAATTCAAGTGCGGTTCACAAGTCTCATCAAGCGTCAAACCACTAGTCACATCAAGCGTCAAATCACTTGTCACTTTGATTGATGTGATGTCTAGTCATTTTTGATGTGAATAGTTGATGTGGGTTGTTGAATGCATTTAATGCATTTTTGCCTCCAAAATTGTTTTGCTTTTTCGAAAAGCTTTGACCAAAATTTTGGTATATGGTTTTTAGAAAACCAAACCAACAACCAACACACATTCTCTCTCTCCCTCACATTCGGCCAAGGGCCTTCTTCCTCTCTTTTCACCATTCGACCTAGGGCCATTTCCTTCTCCAAGTCTTGCTTGGCCGAGACATTGAAGGAACAAATAGGAAAATTTGTGGCATTTTTTCCAATGTGCTAGCACACTAAAGAGGACATATAAATGTGATAGGGAAACCATTCCCATGAGCATGGAATTATCAAATAAAGCTTGGAGCTTGGAGCATCCATGAGGGTGGAGTTGATCGAAAATCACAAGGACAACAATGAGCAAAAACCGAGAGCTCAAGGAAGCTTGAAAAGATTTTGTGTTCAACGCATCACATAACCGATCAATGTAAGTATGTTTCCGCCATATTTCATTGTTGTATTCGCATATGTTTCTTGCTTGAATTGATCATTGGGACTTATTAGAAACCCAACAGCTAAGTAATTTGGACCCGATTTTCTGACATACTTGTTAGAAAATGAGCCTCAAAGTTATAAAGAAGTAAAGTCTTCTTCGCAGGCACCTCTGTGGAAAGAGGCTATTAACAGTGAGATTGATTCAATCCTACAAAACCATACTTGGGAGTTGGTTGATCTTCCTCCAAGTTGTAAGCCATTGGGCTACAAATGGATATTCAAAAGGAAGATGAAAATGAATGGATCAATAGATAAGTACAAGGCAAGATTTGTCATAAAAGGTTATAGACAAATGGAAGGCCTTGATTACTTTGACACCTATTCACCAGTGACTCGTATCACATCGATAAAAATGCTCATAGCCATAGCAGCTATATTTGGTCTTGAAATACATCAAATGGATGTAAAGACGGCATTCTTGAATGATGAATTAGATGAAGAGATTTACATGGAACAACCAGAATGGTTTAATATTCCTAGACAAGAACAGAATGTGTGTAAACTTGTAAAATACTTGTACGGATTAAAACAAACACCTAAACAATGGTAGGAGAAATTTGACAAAGAGATGTTGTCAAGTGGGTTCAAAACCAATGAGTGTGATAAGTGTGTGTACACCAAATCAACTCAAAAAGGATATGTCATTGTGTGTCTCTATGTAGACGATATGCTGATAATTGGTAGTAATTATGAAATGATTCAGTCTACTAAATACATGTTATCCATCAGTTTTGATATGAAAGATTTGGGAGTAGCTGATGTGATCATAGGAATTAAGATTTCTAGGACATCAGATGTATATATATTATCTCAGACTCTTTATATTGAGAAGATACTTGAGAAATATATCAAATGGGATCTAAATATGGCTAGAACCCATGTGGACCTAACTCTTCATCTATCAAATAATACTGGTTCAAGCGTATCGCAATTAGAGTATTTGAGAATCATCGGAAGTCTGATGTATCTCACAAATTACATACGACCTGATATCGCTCAAGCTATGAACATGCTTAGCAGATATACGAACAATCCATGACATAACCACTGGAAAGCCATAGTAAGAGTTTTGAGGTATCTGAGAGAAACTTCAAAATATGGGCTACATTATGAGAGATATCCTACTGTTCTAGAGGGATACAGCGATGCAAACTAGATTCTGATACAGTGGATTCCAAATCTACGAATGGATTTGTTTTCACACTTGGTAGTGCAGCCGTGTCATGGAAATCCTCGAGGCAAACATGTATTGCCCGGTCTACTATGGAATCAGAATTCATAGCCTTAGACAAAACAACGGAAGAAGAATAATATCCTAGAAACTTCCTGGAGAATATTCCTAGTTGGCCCAAACCGGTGCCAGCGATTAGCATATATTGTGATAGCCAATCAGCTATTGGGAGAGCCCAAAATACAATGTATAATGGTAAGTCTCGAAACATACGTCGGAGATATAATACCATACGTCAACTGCTCTCAAGTGGCATAATATCGATCAATTATGTTAAGTCGAAGGAAAACCTAGCGGATCCACTAACTAAAGGTTTACCTCGAGAGCAAGTTGAGAAGTCATCGAGGGGAATGGGCTTGAAGCCTATAATATAAGAATTGTCACTGTGGAAACCCAACCTAGCTGACTGGAGATCCCAAGATCTAGGTTCAAAAGGGACAACAGAAACTTTGTGCAATTCAAAATAAGCACTGAAGAGTTTTGTACTATTTCCCATTCCGATAATGACGCAGAGTGTTGTATGTTAAGGTTAGGATAAGTTAAGGCTTTTAATGATCACTATATTAGGAGATGAGTCCTAATGGGGGTAAAAGCAGATTACCTCTTCATAGTAGATCATCTATTTCAAGTAAGACGTGAGGCCGCTTCCATGGGAACTTTTAAAGGCGGGTTACCCTAAAGTACTTGATGAATCCAGGACCGTTGTTCAGGGCTGAAATGAACACAACCGTATAACGAGAAATGGTCGAAGTAAAGCTGTGTGTTGGAAATTGTCTTGGTTTACACCAACGGCAGAACAGTTCAAGACTCTGGGTCACTGGTTTGCCAAGTAAATCTGATTGTTATGTTGGGTTTCTAGGTTAGTCCCAAGATCAATTCAAGCAATGAAACATGTGTGAATACAACAAAGAAGTATGGCAGAATCATACTTACATAGATCGTCTTTTGTGATGCGAGGAATAACAAAAGATTTCTCATTGGCTCCTCCATTGAAGCTCACGGCAATGGCTCTTATTTGAGCTCCAAGTTGAATCTTCAAGCTCCAAGCTTTGGGTAAGGATTCCATGCCCATGGGGGGTTCCCTATCATATTCGTAAGACTTCTAATGTGTGCTAGCACTTGGAAAATTTACCGTAAATCCTTTCTTTGCTTCATCTTGTTCTCGGCAATGAAGAACAATTTGAGAGAAAATTTGGCCCAAGGCCGAGAGTTAGAGGAGAGAAGAAGAAGTTGTGATAAGTTGGTTTTGATTTCCAAAATCAATAAAAGATATACCAAATTTGAATTTCCAAAGTCAAAAAGGTACAAGGCAATTAAGCCTTCCAACCACCCCCATCAATCACTCATGAATAGTGACTGACATCACATCACTCAAAGTGACAAGACATCTATCAATTGAATGACTAATGATGTGACGCTTGATGTGACTTGTGGGCCGCACTTGAATTCGAAATGCAAGTGGGCCCGCAAACACTCACAGGCTCGGGTTCGCTAATTCCGAATTAACGAATTTTTCGTTGCGACGAAATTAAATCAAATTCAATTAAATAATTTTTCCTAGCAAAATTACTATTCACATCGCTAGCGAATTAATTCTAAATTAACTCGTTCACCCGAATTAAAATCTAATTTTAATTCCGTGTCGAAATCCAATTTCGTATAATATATCGAATATATTATTTTGGTCGATTAATTCCAAATTAATCCTTCTCTCTCTTTAAATAATATTTTATCCCAGATAAAATATCTCTGTAATTAATCCCAGATTAATTTTCTCTCTCTTATAATTAATCTCAGATTAATTAAGTGCGAGTCATACGTTATCGGTGAATCTTCTGGAAGCGACCCATGAGATCCCCGGATATGTTGGCAGTAAATCCGGTCATCCGACTATCCGAATTCCATTGGTAGTATGACTATGTGTTTATGGAAGTCCGAAATCAGGGTAGGTGTATTTGGTCTTAACCTGAGACTTGCACCGCTAATGCATACGATAATCAATATACTTTAGTTGAGGTCGTCCAGGGCTTTAACAGGTTCTGTGTACGCCAATACTGGGTATATTGAGAATCGTAGTGTGTTGGGTGTGATGTCAAGATGGAAGTATCACTCCAGTCATATGGAGATGATGGTCACGTAGGATACGGTACTAGTACTCTTATGTACTGCAGTCATCGGGATAAAATGACAAGGTCATGTTTATCTGATATAGAGACTAGTTACCAGACATCCGATATGTGCTTCGTACGGGGCAGACACAATTCCAGTCCCAGGCCTAGCACGTGATCATTCGAGACTAAATCGAAATACCCAATACCACGTATACTACGCCTGATATAGATCGCTTATTCCTGTAAGCATGTTTCCGGAGAATTAGGTAGGCATGGTGCTTTGCTAGAGGCCAACCTTGTCTTGTAAATCGGTATAAACGTAGTAATAGGTACTTACGTGTTCGGATGGTTCGGCGACCGTATTTACTGCCAACATATCCGGGGATCTCATGGGTCGCTTCCCGAAGATTCACCGATGACGTATGACTCGCACTTTAATTAATCTGGGATTAATTTAATGAGAGAGAAAATTAATCTGGGATTAATTGCGGAGATATTTTATCTGGGATAAAATATCAATTAAATAGAGAGAACGATTAATTTGGAATTAATCGATAAAATAATACATTTGATATATTATACGAAATTTGATTTCGACGCGGAATTAAAATTAGATTTTAATCCGGGCGAACGAATTAATTTAGAATTAATTCGTTAGCGACGTGAATAGTGACTTCGCTAGGCGTAATCATTTAATTACGTCGCAACGGAAAATTCGTTAATTTGGAATTAGCGAACCCGAGCCCAGGATTATTTACGAGCGCATTCGCATTTCGAATTCGAGTGTGGCACGTAAGTCAAATCAAGCGTCAAATCGCAAGTCACATCAAGCGTCAAATCACATGTCACTTTGACTGATGTGACATTTGATTAATTGATGTGAGTTGATGTGAGATGAAAGAAAGCATTAAATGCTTTGCTTTTTGAAATTGAAAAAGGTAAATGTTTTATTAATTTTTGGAAAATATAAAAACCAATTACATTTTTCTTTTTCCTCTCTCTCTCATCTTTTACGGTTTTAGGTCTTTTTGGAGCTAAAACTTTCTCTTCTTCTCTCTCGGTCTTGGACATATTTCTCCTCTGTTTTCTAGTTTGACCGAGCAAATAAATGGAGAAGCAAATGATTTTGTTGCAAGATCTAAGTGCTAGCACACACATTGGGTTATCCTAAGGTGATATGGAAGTGATTTCATGAGCTTGGAATCACCTTGTGAAGCTTGGAGCTTGGATTTTCCATGGTGGATCACCCATGGCTGATTCTTGGAGGAGCATTTCCAGCCACTGCCGAGCAGTCCCAACACCGAGCAGCCACTGCCGAGCTTGGAGAGAGCATTTCAATTTTGATCTTCGTTGCATCTCTACCGATCAATGTGAGTTTTTCCGCACCTTATTTGATGTGTATTCATACTTTTTCATGCTTGATTTATGATCTTGGGACCCTTAGAGGAAACCAACAATGGTATCTTGAGCCTTTGATTGCATGAAATTGATTTTAGGGCTAAAATTGGGTAAAACTAATTTGGGCATGATTTAATGAAATTGGATGAATTAGTATGCTTAAATGTTGTTGAATTGATGATTGATTGGATCAATTTGATGAAAAAATGTTTGGAACAATTTTCCCCAATTTTGGAGGCTTGGCCGAAAATTTGGAACCCTAAATTGTCTTGGATTTTTGATTTTTTGATCATTGGATGTGTTAGAAATCATTAGGGGATATTGATTTAATGTTTAATTTGGTTTAATTGGATTGAATTTGATTTGGGCATAATTTTCCCCTTTGGCCGAGACATATAGGCATGTAAATTGGGTTTGATTTTGATCAAAATGTGTTGGACACTAATTGATAATGATAAGCATGATTAATTGTACAAATTTGGTGTTTTGGAAATATTGATTTGGGTAATTAATAATGCTATGCACTTTAAGTAATTAAATTGGGAATTTGGAATTTTTTGTAATTTAATTATTGGGCTTAAAATTGGATTGGGGCTTTAAATGTTGTTATTGGGCTTATTGGGCTTTGTTGTACAAAGTTAGGTTTAGGCAAAATTGGTTGGATCCAATTAGGCCCAAAACCGCATCCAAAAGGCCCAAATGCGACTAATGAACCTTTAAAGTTTAATTGGGCCTAATGGGCCTAAATTGATTTCTGGGCTTATGGGGTAACTCCCAGATTGGATTTTGGTTATTCAGTTTGACCCGAGTTGACCAAAAGTCCACGCCTTGAAGAAATTAATTAAAAGCCCATTGGACTTTAATTAAATTAATATTGGATATTAATCGGGCTTTGAGACCCGTAACGATTAAATTTGGAATTTAAGTCGTAAAAGGTTTATTTTAAAAAGTGTAATATTTAATTTGGAATTAAAATGTGAATTAGAATTAAATGCGTATTAAATTGGATTTAATTATGTAATTTAATTTAATTCGAGAATTCGTACTTTGAGTACTCGACAGAGGGTTAGAGGCTCGCCGAAAAATAGTGGGAGGCAAGAATTGAATTTGCAATATTCGTTCAATTACTCGCCAAACGCGCTTAAACAATATCATTCGTCAAATCAATTAAATGTTAGTTGGACTAATATTTAAATTGTTGTTTTAAATAAGCAGTTGGACTGTATTATATTTGATTATATAATTAGATTATAGTAATCAATATATTTGAATTAATTAATTTCAATTTACAGTTGATTTTATAATTGGATTATAGTAATCAATGTAATTGAGGTTAATTAATTTAAATTATATTTGATTATATAGTTGGACTATAATAATCATTATAATAAATAGTACCACAAATCGTTGATTAAATAGTTGGACTATTAGAAATCAAGAAAATTGAAAGATTGACGTTTAATACATAATCCCAAGGAAAATGTATTTAAATAGTTTAATTTTTCAAATTGGGAATAAAGTTTCAGGATGGTCCTGGAAAATAATAAGTTACTTTATTTGATAAAATAACATATTAGGCCTAAGCCTGGAGTTAAGCTAATAAGTGGAACATGATATTTGGAATATTCATGTAATGATAACTTTAATGCTTAATCTATTATACTTGTCATATAGACTCCTTAATTTCTTTATCAGAACTAAGGATTAGATTCTTAAAGTATGATATTGAAATTGAAGGATCTTCATAAATCTATACTTAGATTTTAGAAGTAAATATTACAATAATAAACTCTTGGAGAGTTAATGACTATTCTCAAGGAGACAAAGTCAAAGTTTGCAATAAGGCAAGTAGCGCAAGGCGCACCTTACTTCGATATTCCAGAATGCCAAGGCTTGGCCAAAGGCTTCTGGAGTGTGGAAAAGGGCAAAGGCAAAATCATTATAATTTTCTGAGAAGATAAAGGACATATCCCAAAATGTCTATCTTATTGTGGCAAACGGGATCGCGGAAGCGTAACTGCCGTTTGGACAAAGCAGACATGAAGGAATTGAAGACGAGCAAGGCTCTGACTTCAAATATGTTTGTCATAAATATGTTCACTACTAGTATTAAAATTAGATTTTAGATACTTAGTGTGATATAAATATATATTGATGTTCAGAATCTGCTTTGAGCAGGATACTGACTTCAGTTGAGATTTATCTGCGAATTGGAAACGGGACGAAAGTCGCTGTTTTAACCGTAGATATCTAAGTTTAGGAACTACCCTCGGGTGTGTACCTAATTTTGGAAACTGTTATAATGTAACTAGTTTGACTAGATACATTATCTCTATATCAGTGTTTAACCCGCTGCGGGTGAACCTTTATATTTTAGAACACTAAAGTGTTTTATTATATAAAGATGATATTGAGATAAACACATTAGATGTGAATAACAGCATTTATATTTTGAATATAAAATATCTCAAAAATATAACATGACAAACAATAGGCTCGAACTGATTTGATTAGTAGAAACAAAATTGTGGCATTGTTGTCTGGGACACAATCAAACAAGACTCGTATATCCGAACTTTTGAAGAGCGGGTACGTGGAATGATTTGATCCCAATCAAATAAAGTCTATGAATCTAGTTAATTGGGCAAAGTGCCTGAAACACTATTTACATGGTAAAAGTGTAAATGCCACCGATCTGTTAGCGCTAGTTCATAGTGAAGCAAGTGGGCCCATGTCTAGCTAGGCTAGATGTGGATATGAATATTTCGTGACCTATACGGATGTGGCATCTCGTTATGGTTATGTGTTTCTTTTGAAGAACACAAATCGGAAACTTTTATAGTTTCGACACGAAATAGACAAACAGATCGGCTACAGTATTATACCGTCACGGTAAGACCGTAATGGAAGATACTTGATCAAAAAGTTTCTAAAATACTTGAAAGAGTAAAGTATTCTTTCAAAAGAGGACTCCTCCCGGAACACGTCAATTTGACGGTGTATCCGAACTTAGTAACCGAATCTTGTTAGACATGATAAGGTTAATCAAGAGTCGCTCTGAGCTACCATTTCCTTCAATGGATAAGCATTAACAGTGCATAACTTATTTAGAATAAGTGTCTATTAAAATCTGTTTGACAGATTTCATATCAGATATGAACGGGAAAGAAACCGGGTTTCACATTCCTGATAATTTGGGTATGCTAGGCATATGTTTGGATGATACCAAACTAAAACCCAAATAGGATAAGTGCCAATTATAGGTTATCCTGGGGATACCATAAGTATTGTACTTATACAACTCACATGAGAACAATGTAATTGTTGCTCGCCATGCCGTTTTCCTGAGAGGAATACCGATATGCAGTGGTAAGTGGGAGGATAGTAAAACTCGATGAAAAATCAGAGTAATACTATTCAAGGCATGGATTCCTAATGGAACACATATAGTTCATCAAGGATGAATCTATACCATAGTCTTCGAATACACAAGAACCGCGTAAGTCGGAGAGAGTCAGAAAATAACCTGGGGTATGGGTTTCTGATCTCACCTCATAAAGATGTAAATCTTATTGAGGTATACCAACTGACTATATATGATGAAGTGATACAAGGTATCAACTACCTATTATGGAAAAGTGCCATGAGTCCGAAATGGATTCCATGTATATCAACATGTTTGGACAATAGTTGATGTACCGCAAGGCATAGTGCCTATTGGTACTTATAAGTCTTCAAGGAAGACGTACATGGATGGCAACATACTAACGTATAAAGCTAGGCTTTTAGTGGAAATGTATCGTTATCAACATTGGGTTGATTACGATTCAACCTTTTACCTGTTGCCACGACAAATCCATTTGGATAATGCTTGCTAATGCTGCATGTTTCATTCGTGAAATATGTCAGCTTAACGGGAAAATCGCTTTCTGAAAAGGAAACCTTTAGGAGGATGTCTACAACATCCTGTCGGTTTTGTCGTACCAAAACTAGCAAACAAGGTTTGCAGGTTATTCGATCCATGTTTGGATTGAAGCAAGCATAGGTTCTTGGAATTATCGTTTTGATGTAATCATAAATAATTTATGGTTTAATTCAAAACGAAAATGATTCTTGTGTATATAAGAGGGTTAGTGGGAGCGCACTGACAGCGGCTGTCCTATAAAATAATGATAATACATCATTTCTTGGAAATGATATTTCCATAATATTATCGGTGAAAGCTTGGCTTTCATAAAACTCTCCAAGAACTCGTACATTGAAAAATGTACGGGACCTGGTGTCTCACACGCTTTGAGCATATGATTCACAAAGAGGCCAATCCATTGATAGTCACTGGATTGAAGTTAAGAACATACTTAGTATCTTAGAGATCTAAGAATGCTATCTGATTACGCCCAAATATGACTCGCGGTTATCGCAGTATAGTTGGGGTGTCGATTCCTCAGAGAGAATGTTACAACAGAACTAATTCACTCAAGCAAAAACGTTAACGGTAACTTAATAAATAAGATGATAAAATTGGTAATTAAAATAAAGATAAATAAGATAATAAAAAGATGATAAAGGATAATGGCAGAGAAAAGCAGCAAAGCGTCGGAATCCCTATTACATCAAATTCATATATTCAGTTATTAAATCCTATTATTACTCAGTTGAGGGTTTCACATCCCAAACCAACAACCGGAATATATTCAATTCTACACATATTCAAATTCTAAGGTAATTAATGATTATTTTCTCTATGTTAACAGCACACAAAAGTCATCGTTAGGAGCTATCTAACGTCGACAACATACCCTCAGGCAATACTGCAGCATAAGACCAACACATAAAACGACTTTTACCAGTCACAATTAAATTCGCAAACCACACATA
Organism: Zanthoxylum bungeanum; assembly: GCA_019454045.1. Classification (NCBI taxonomy): domain Eukaryota; kingdom Viridiplantae; phylum Streptophyta; class Magnoliopsida; order Sapindales; family Rutaceae; genus Zanthoxylum; species Zanthoxylum bungeanum. The sequence goes on along the minus strand of SKCR01029329.1, from coordinate 86,847 downwards.
GAAGAAGCGTGACTGGATCTATATGGGATTTGACAAAACATAATTTCTGGATTAAATAATCGAAAGATAATGGAAAATAATAAACATCAATTTTATTAAACGATTAAAAGGTTCGTAGGAATCAAAAACATAAATAATAAAAGTCAAACACAAGAGTTCATCCTTAGCTTTGCCTAGGGGATTAGTTCATCATAAAAGAAATAAAAATAGCCTGGGATTGGAGAGAATTGTTGTTCTGAATCATCACGACTCCGCGTCCCGGCTTCGCGCTCATATTTCTTCGTTGCTCGTCTGCTTCTCTGCCCTCTCGGCCACGCACTGCTTCTTCACTTTTTGCTTCTGTTTTTGCACAGCAAGGGCTGCTTTACGCAGCCAGCCTCTCTCAAATTCACGTTGCGTGCTTAATTTATAATGAGCAAAAACAACCCTAATATTCACGCAACATGGCCCTTAATGCATGCCCAGTCCACTTCTTTTTTTCATTTATTTATATGCGCCCCTTTTTACTTTAAAACCCTAATGTGACTTCAATTTAGCCCACGTGACTTGGCAGAGCCAAAGTCAAAGTTGCTTCCTATTTTGTTTCTTCTTTAATTATTGCCTTCACGCCACTTTGTGTTTCTTCAAATGGCGCCGTGGATTTTGTATGGGAGAGTGGCGCCATGGCGCCAGTACAATTTCTCACGCTGCAACCTTATTGATGTGGTCAAAGTATGCGGCTACTTTCTTTTAATTCATGCATGGTTAGCTCCCTTGTCTTTCTCCAATTCTTTCTTCTAATACGCGTGGACTTCTCTTTTTAATTCCTACAATAATTAGTAGAAAAATTACTAAATTAACTTAAATAATAAATACTTTCTAATTTAATATAATAATAAAAATTATATAATAAAATATAAAATATAGAACTAAATACTTAACAATAAACCCGAATAAGTGATGTTTCAAAGTACTTTTCATGCACTTATCACTATCTTAAACTATGGAGAAGGAGAACTTGAAGTTATTGGGATCACTACTGCAAGTTTCCCAACCGATAAAAACGGAACTATACAGTTTGAATAACGGAACAGTGAGCTGGAAATCTTCCATGCAAGATACTATTACCGAATAAACAACAATGCGGGTTATTGCTGCAGCTGAGGCAGCAATAGAAGCCATTTAGGTCGATAATAAATCTAATTAGATTAGATGTAATTTTGTTAGCAGCTGAGCTAGGCTACAACACAGGCTAAAGAATTAATGGTCTCATCACCGATCCAGATATATACTTCAAATATTCATCTGATTCGTTTGGATCATACATCGTGGCAATGTGATGATCGAATAAATCGCATCAGATGATAACCTTGCAAATCCGCAACAAAAGCCTTTTCTCAGCAGAAGTTTGAGCGAACCGTACATAGTTCGGGTGTAGGACACTTGAGTGATTGGCTATAGGCCAAGTGGGAGATTGTTGGACAAATATGACCCATAGCATCACTATTTGTACAGATCATGGTGTTGTTGTACAAATTAACTATGTGACAACGGAAATTGCTCTTTTATCATTTGTAATTAAATTACCAAGATATATAAATGATAAAAGGTCCTTATGATTAGTAAGTATTAGCGGTGCAAGTCTCAGATTAAAACCAAATACAACCTACCCTTATTCGGACTTCCATAGACACATAGTCATACTACCAATGGAATTCCAAGGGGTCTATCCAGAGTGAAGCTGTTTCCGTATCATCGGTAAATACAACCTCCTACTACACTTGCATGAGTATCCTATACCCAAATATATGAGAACTATGCTGTTATGCTCCCACAACGCGCACAAGTGTAATACTAGTCTATTCCGTATTATCGATGTCCAATCTCGATAATACTACGACAATGGATATTTAATGATTAAACCTTCGTGGATTGATATTGTCTCATATCATCTCAATCCGGAACTAATCATAAGGACCTTTTATCATTTATATATCTTGGTAATTAATTACAAATGATAAAAGAGCAATTTCCTTTGTCACATAGTTAATTTGTACAACAACACCATGATCTACAAATAGTGATGCTATGGGTCATATTTGTCCAACAATCTCCCACTTGGCCTATAGCCAATCACTCAAGTGTCCTACACCCGAACTATGTACGGTTCGCTCAAACTTCTGCTGAGAAAAGGCTTTTGTTGCGGATTTTCAAGGTTATCATCTGATGCGATTTATTCGATCATCACATTGCCACGATGTATGATCCGAACGAATCAGATGAATATTTGAAGTATATATCTGGATCGGTGATGAGACTATTAATTCTTTAGCCTGTGTTGTAGCCTAGCTCAGCTGCTAACAAAATTACATCTAATCTAATTAGATTTATTATCGACCTAAATGGCTTCTATTGCTGCCTCAGCTGCAGCGATATCCCGCTTTTGTTGTTTATTCGGTAACAATATCTTACTTGGAAGATTTCCAGCTCACTGTTCCGTTATTCAAACTGTATAGTACCTTTGTTACGACTTATAGTCATTTTTATCGGTTTGGAAACTTGCAGTGGTGAACCTAGTCACTTCAAGTTCTCATTCTCCATAGTATAAGACAGCATCCTTAGTTCATCTAAGATACTAAAGGATATACTTAATCATCAATCCAGTGACTATCACTTGGATTGGTGATGAGTGGTATATATATAACTATTTCCCACTCATTTAACCTAATATTTTGTATATTTTCTCGGGTTTTGTGAACGTTTTGATGTGTTTTGAAGATAAATAAAGTTTGGAAAGCATTGGAAGTAATTTGGGGCCAAAATAGAGGAAAAAATTACAAAAGAGCAATTTTGTAATTTGTCCGCGTCGCGACACCAAGACCCTGCACGTCGCGACACCTAAAGTGAGTCGGCCATGCTAACGTGCGCCGAGGGACACGTGTCAGAATCTGAGAAATTGGACTTGCTAATATGCGCCGACCCCGCTAATGTGCGTCGTGCCACGTGTCATCATCACAGAAGATCAGCTAAAATGCGCCTGGTGCCACATGTGGCAATCCTATTGGACCAAACTATATGCGTACCACGTGTCGCTGTTGGACAATTATGACCCATAACGTCACTATTTGTACAGATCATGGTGTTATTGTACAAATTAACTATGTGACAAAGGAGATTGCACTCTTATAATTTGTGATTAGATCAACTAGATGTATAAATGATAGGAGGTCCCTATGATTTTTTCCTGGATTGAGAATGATATGAGACAGTATCAGTCCACGAAGGATAAATAATTAAATATCCATAGTCAGAGTATTATCGAGATTGGACATCGATAAATAAGTAAAAGACTAGTATTACACTTGTGCGCATTGTGAGGGCACAACGACATAGTTCTCATATATTTGGGTATAGGATATTCATGCAAGTGTAATATGAGGTTGTGTTTTACCGATGGTATGAGAAACAGCTTCGCTCTGGATAGACCCCCTCAGAATTCCATTGGTAGTATGACTATGTGTCTATGGAAATCCGAAATTAGGGTAGGTGAATTTGGTCTTAACCTGAGACTTTCACCGCTAATACTTGCGACAATTAATATAGTTTGGTTGTAGTCGTCCAGGACTTTAACAGGTTCTGTGTACGCCAATGCTGGGTATATTGAGAATCGTAGTGTGTTGGGTGTGATGTCAAGACGAAAGTGTCACTCCAGTCATATGGATATGATGATCGCGTAGGGATACAGAACTGGTTCTCTTAAAAGGTTGGAACCGTCGGGATAATATGACTTGGTCATGATTATCCGATTATAAAGAGACTAGTTGCTCGTCATCCGATATATGCTTCGTACGGGGCAGACACTGTACCAGCCCCAGGCCTTGCATGTGATCATCCGATACTGGATCGAAATACGCAATACTACATATACTATGCCTGATATAGATCCTTATTCCTGTAAGGATATTTCCGGAGAATTGGGTAGGCATGGCGCTTTGCTAGAAGCCAACCTTGTCTTGTAAATCGGTACAAACGTAGTACTAGGTACTTACGTGTTCGGATAGTCGGACGATCAAATTTACTGCCAACATATCCGGGGATCTCATGGGTCGCTTCCCAAAGATTCACCGATGATGTATGACTCGCACTTTTAATTAATCTTGGATTAATAAGATGAGACAGAAATTAATCTGGGATTAATTGCGGAGATATTTTATCTGGGATAAAATATCAATTTTTGGAAGATTTATGTAATGATAACTTAAGTGCTTAATCCATCAAGCTTGTCGCAGTAGACTCCTTAATTTCTGAATCAGAACTAAGGATTAGATCCTTAAAGTATGATAAAGAAATTGAAGGATCTTCATAAATCTATTAACTTAGATTTTAGAAGTACTAAATTGCAATAGTAAACTCTTGGAGAGTTAATGACTATTCTCAAGGAGATAAAGTCAAACTCTGTAATTAGGCAAGTAGCGCAAGACGCACCTTACTTCGATATTCTAGAAACCCGAGGCTTGGCCAAAGGCTTCTGGAATATGAAATGGGAAAAGGCAAAATCATTATAATCTTCTGGGAAGATAAAAGACATATCCCAAAAATGTCTGCTAAATGTGGCAAACGGGATCGCGGAAGCGTAACTGCCATTTGGACAAGGCAGACATGAAGGAATTGAAGACGGGCTTGGCTCTGACTTCAAATATGTTTGTCAACATTATGTTCACTACTAGTATTGAAATTGGATTTTAAATACTTAGTGTGATACATAAAATATATGTATTGAAGTTCAGAATCTGTTTTGAACAGGATACTGACTTCAATAGAGATTTATCTGCGAATTGGAAGCGAGACAAAAGTCGATGTTTTAACCGTTGATACCTAAGTTTAGGAACTACCCTTGGGTATGTACTTAAATTTGGAAACTGTTATAATGTAACTAGTTTGACTAGAAACATTATCTCTATATTAGTGTTTAACCCACCGTGGGTTTACTTTTATATTCTAGAACACTAAATTGTTTTATTATATAAAGATGATATTGAGATAAAAACATTAGATGTGAATAACAGAATTTATATTTTGAATATAAATGAATCTCAAATATATAACATGACAAACAAATAGCTCAAACTGATTTGATCAGTTGAAACTTAAATTGTGGCATTGTTGTCTGGGACACAATTAAACAAGAGTCGTATATCCGCACTTTTGAAGAGTGGGTACTAGGACTGATTTGATTCCATTCAAATAAAGTCTACGAATCTAGTTTATTGGGCAAAGTGTCTAAAACACCTTTACTTGGTAAAAGTGCAAATGCCACCGGTCTATTAGCCTTAGTTCATAGTGGAGCAAGTGGGCCCATGTCTAGCCAGGCTAGATGTGGATATGAATATTTCGTGACCTTTACGGATGTGGCATCGCGTTTTGGTTATGTGTCTCTTAGGAAACACAAATTGGAAACTTTTACAGTTTCGATACGAAATAGACAAACAGATCGGCTAAAGTATCAAACCATCACGGTAAGACCGTAATGGAAAATACTTATGCAATAAGTTTCTCGTATACTTGAAAGAGTATAGTATTCTTTCAAATGAAGACTCCTACCGGAACACGTTAATATGACGGTGTGTCCGAACCGAGTAACCAAATTTTGTTGGACATGATAAGGTTAATCATGAGTCGCTTTGAGCTACCATTTCCTTCAACGGATAAGCTTTAAACAGTGCAAGAACTTATTTTGAATAGGTTCCATAAAAATCTATTTGACAGATATTATATTAGATATGAACAGGAAAAGAACCGGGTTTCTCATTCCTGAAAATTTGGGTATGCTAGGCATATGTTTGGATGATACCAAACTAAAACCCAAATTAGATAAATGCCAATTGTAGGTTATCCTAGGGATACATAAGTATAGTACTTATACAACTCACGAGAGAACAATGTAATTATTGCTCGCCTTGCGGTTTTCCTAAGAGGAATACCGATATGCAGTGGTAAGTGGGAGGATAGTAAAACTCGATGAAAATCAGAAGTAATACTATTCCACGCACCGATTCCTAATGGAACACAAATAGTTCATCTATGATGAAACTATACCATTAATCTTAGAATACACAAGAACCGCGTTTGTCGGAGAGAGTCAGAAAACAACCTAGGGTATAGGTTTCTGATCTCACCTCATAAAGATTTTAATCTTTTGAGGAATACCAACTGACTACGTATGAGGAAGTGATACAAGGTATCGACTCCCTATTATGACAAAGTGTCATGAATCCGAAATGGATTCCATGTATATCAACTATGTTTGGACACTAGTTGATGTACCGTAAGGCATTGTGTCTACTGGTACTATATAAGTCTTCAAGAAAGACATACATGGAAGGGAACAGACCAACGTATAAAGCTAGGCTTTTAACGTAAAGGTATCGTTATCAACATTGTGTAAATTACAACGAAACCTTTTACTTGTTGCCATGGTAAATCCATTTGGATAATGCTTGCTAATGCTGCATGTTTCATTTATGAAATATGGCAGCATAACGGGAAAATCGCTTTCCTGAAAAGGAAACCTTTTGGAGGATATTTGCAACATCCTGTCGATTCTATCGTACCCAAACTAGCAAACAAGGTTTGCAGGTTATTCGATCCATGTTTGGATTGAAGCAAGCATTGAATTCTTGGAATTATTGTTTTGATGTAATCATAATGGTTTATGATTTAATTCAAAACGAAATGATTCTTGTGTATATAAGGAGGTTAGTGGGAGCGCACTGACAGTGGCTATCCTATACAATAATGATAATATATGTCATTTCTTGGAAATGATATTCACATAAAAAAAATATTGTCGATGAAAGCTTGGCTTTCATAAAACTCTCCGAGAAATCGTACATTGAAAAATGTACGCGACCTGGTGTCTCATACGCTTTGAGCATATGGATTCACAATCGGGCCAATCCTAGTGATAGTCACTGGATTAATGTTAAGAACATCCGTTAGTTTCTTAGAGAACTAAGGATGCTATCTTAAACTATGGAGAAAAAGAACTTGAAGTGACTGGGATCACAGTTACAAGTTTCCCAACCGATAAAAATGGCACTATAAATTTTGAATACAGTGAGCTGGAAATCTTCGAAGCAAGATACTGTTACCGAATAAACAACAAATGCGGGTTATTTCTACAGCTGAGGCTGCAATAGAAGCCATTTGGGTCGATAATAAATTTAATTAGATTAGATATAATTATGTTAGCTGCTGAGCTAGGCTGCAGCACTGGCTAAAGAATTAACGGTCTCATCAATGATCTAGATAAATACTTCGACTATCATCTGATTCATTCGGATCATACATCATGGCGATGTGATGATCGTATAAATCGCATCAGACGATAATCATGAAAATCCACTGACGAAAGCCTTTTCTTAGCAAATTAAGCCAACCGTACATAGTTTGGGTGGTAGACACTCGAGTGACTGGCTATAGTCCAAGTGGGAGATTGTTGGACAATTATGACCCATAGCGTCACTATTTGTACAGATCATGGTGTTGTTGTACAAATTACTATGTGACAAAAGAGATTGCACTCTTATCATTTGTGATTAGATCACCTAGATGTATAAATGATAGGAGGTCCCTATGATTTGTTCCTGGATTGAGAATGATATGAGACATTATCAGTCCACGAATGATAAATCATTAAATATCCCTAGTCAGAGTATTATCGAGATTGGACATCGATAAATACGTAAAAGACTAGTATTACACTTGTGCGCGTTGTGAGGGCACAACAACATAGTTCTCATATATTTGGGTATAGGATACTCATGCAAGTGTAATAGGAGGTTATGTTTTACCGATGGTACGGGAAACAGCTTCACTCTGGATAGACCCCCTCGGAATTCCATTGGTAGTATGACTATGTGTCTATGGAAATCCGAAATCAGGGTAGGTGTATTTGGTCTTAACTTGAGACTTGCACCGCTAATACTTGCGACAATCAATATACTTTGGTTGCGGTCGTCCAGGACTTTAACAGGTTATGTGTACGCCAATGCTGGGTATATTGAGAATCGTAGTGTGTTGGGTGTGATGTCAAGACGGAAGTGTCACTCTAGTCATATGAAGATGATGATCGCGTAGGGATACATAACTGGTTCTCTTAAAAGGTTGCAACCATCGGGATAATATAACTTGGTCATGATTATCCGATTATAAAGAGACTAGTTGCTCGTCATCCGATATATGCTTCGTACGGGGCAGACACTGTACCAGCCCCAGGCCTTGCATGCGATCATCCGATACTAGATGAAAATACGCAATACTACGTATTCTACGCCTGATATAGATCCTTATTGCTGTAAGGATATTTCCAGAGAATTGGGTAGGCATGGCGCTTTGTTAGAAGCCAACCTTGTCTTGTAAATCGGTACAAACGTAGTACTAGGTACTTACGTGTTCGAATAGCCGACGATCAAATTTACTGCCAACATATCCGGGGATCTCATTGGTCGCTTCCCAAAGATTCACCGATGACGTATGACTCGCACTTTTAATTAATCTGGGATTACTAAGATGAGAGTGAAATTAATCTGGGATTAATTGCGGAGATATTTTATATGGGATAAAATATCAATTAAAGAGAGATAACGATTAATTGAAATTAATCGATTAATTAATATATTCGATATATTAAACAAAATTGGATTTCGACGCGGAATTAAAATTAGATTTTAATTTGGGCGAACGAATTAATTTAGAATTAATTCGTTAGTGACGTGAATAGTGACTTCGCTAGGCTTAATCATTTAATTGCATCGCAACAGAAAATTCGTGAATTTGGAATTAGCGAACCCGAGCCCGAGATTATTTGCGAGCGCATTTGTATTTCGAATTCGAGTGCGGCACGCAAGTCAAATCAAGCGTCAAATCGCTAGTCGCATCCAGCGTCACTTCAAGCGTCAAATAACTTGTCACTTTGAGTGATGTGACTTGACAACTTGATTGAGTGATATGACTTGATATGAGTTGATGGAAAGCATTAAATGCTTGATTTTTGTAAATCAAAAGTGGTATATGGTAAATAGATTTGAGAAATCAATTTATCATTACACTTTTTCATCTCTCTCACACAACTCTCTCTTCCTCAAAACTCCTCTCTCTCTCTCGGCAGTTCACTGCCATTTCTTCCACTGGTTTGCTTGGCAAAACTGTGAGAAGGGAAGCAAAAGTGGGGAAATTTGTGGCAAATTTCTTGAGAGCTAGTACTCTGAGAGACATGCGAATGTGATAGGGAAGTCCACCAATGAGCCGGGAACCATTCGACGAAGCTTGGAGCTTGACGAAGACCTCCAATGGCCGAAACAGTGAGCTGTGACAGTGCTCACTGCCGTGAGCAGTCCAAGGGCAGAAAGTGAAGTTTTGTTGCCTACTGTGTCGCTCAACCGATCGATGTGAGTATTCTGTAACTCTGTGATTGTATTCGCAATTGTTTCATTGATTTATTCGATCCTCGGGACTTAGAGATTTCCCAACAGTCGCCTCTTATTGGACCGAATCACTGGCGAATCACATGCTGCCACGTTTCAAGCTCTAATTGGACCAATCCTAAGCGCGTGCCACATGTCAGATGTTCATTGGACCGAAAGCTCAACTAATCACCGTGTGCCACGTGTCGCCTTCTCATTACGCCACCTTCCCCGCGTGCCATGTGTCATCACCAGATTATGCCGACAGAATCCGCGTGGTCAACCCGTGTGGACCGAAGATACGTGCAGGCGTTGCGACGCTGAGAGCTTGGCGTCACGACGCCAGAAGCCGAATTTGCCTATAAATTGAGCTCCTCTTCACTTGCCTATAAATTGAGCTCATCTTCACTTCATTTGGTGTGCTTTCCTTGGGAGCTTTTCCCTATTTTTAAGGATTGCATCTAGTTTTGTAAATATAAATAATATTTTTAATTATGTATTTTAATTTTCAGTAATAATAGTAGTTCTTCTTCTTCTCTTTCTTTTATGTTTTGTAGTTAAATTTCCGTTGGGGTAAAAGGTGAAACATTTAATATAATTATCTAGGTAAATCTCACTTAATTATAATTTATAAATTATAATTTAACCGTATTAATTAATGTCAGACTTTATTACCGCCTATATGGTCGGGTTAAATATAAATTACTTTACCGCCTATATGGCTGGTCTTTATGTGATAGATAATTACCGCCTATATGGCTGGCATAATTGGACTAAATGGATTACCGCCTATATGGCTGGTTTTAAATGTTTAACATTATTAATTCCTGAGAAAGCAGAATAGAAAATAATTTATATATTATAATAAGTGAGATTCCTAGATATGAAATATTAAATGTAGATCCTCTAACCCCATCATTTTATTCTTATTCTAGGGAAGTGATGAAACACAATATTACTAGGCTTAATAATTGATTTAATTATTTATTGGGTAATTCTTTAGTTTGTTTATTGAGTCTTAAGCTTAATGCTTCTTGTTGTCTGATCACCAATAAGATTGATGTGGTAAACTTAAAATGAACTAGACATAGGGATTTTAGGTTTCAGCCTTAGATTCATTAGCTCACGATCTTTCTTAAGGATAGATAACCCTTTAATAGATTTCCTTACATGATAGGAATATACCTGTCGGGTATGGGTAGCCAAAATTGGAACTTGGTCTTAATAAATCCACGTAATTTGGTTGACATAGGAATATGGTTCAATTGGGTTATACTGGGTATTTGCGTCTGACCATCAAAAAAGGCTTTTGCATATCATTGTGTTCCAGGTTAGCAAATTAATTTATTACACATAAATAAGAGAATCAATTCATCTTTTTAATAATATTGTGTGGAGTTATGACCCTAGATCTTTGAATCTTTTTATTTATTTTCCTTAGTATTTTCTTTTGAGTCTATTTTTATTTTTAATTCTCAAATCCACATTCAACCAACCAAAAGCAATCAATTCCCTTCTCCCTATAATTAGATACATGTAAATAAATAGATTCAAAATTAATAACAACAGTAGGAATTAAGTCCTCGTGGGATCGATATTTTTATACTACTTGAATGATACGTGCGCTTGCGTTATACGCGTGTGTTTACGCCGGTGAAGTTTTTGGCGCCGTTGCCGGGGACTTATATTTATTGAGTTATTAATTTTGAAGCTATCTAATTTACTTGTATCTAATTTTCTTTATTTTATTTGTAATTTTTATTTCTTTCTTTTGTTTTCAGGTGGTTGAAAAATGGAACATTATTGGGATATTGAGAGATCACGAGCTTTACTAGAAGATACACCCCAAATCTGGGAGCAATAGTCTGGTTTTCTGAGGCCTGTTGTCCAACCCAATAACTATCACTGGATGCCAGAACCAAGCAATACTACATTTGCTCAACATAATGAAATGGGGAGATGTGTGATTTGTGATGGTAACCACCCGAGCGATCAATGTATATACCTTTCAGAATGGCAGAATTATTGGAATCATTCAAGGTACGAAGAACCATCATATTTTCCGTCTTATCCACAATCCACCTTTGATCTTCATCAAGAACCAGAACCATCCGAGGAAGATCAGATACTTCACATGCTCAAACATTGGTTCAAGGAACGGGAAGCTCAAATTGATGCACAATTTCAGAGTCAAACAGAATCCATTCAGAGAATGACTGAGCAGATCAGACAATTAATAGAAAACCAGAGCTACATACCTCAAGGACCATTTTTAGATGAAGCCTTCGAGTACCAAGCAGATCACGATGACACTTTAGCAGAAGAGAAGGTTGAGCAGAATCAAGAATCAGAGGTATCAGTTCAGGAGCCCGAACCGACACAGTCTCAATTTGATTTTTATTATTCTGACTCTGACGAGGATGAAGAAGCTGAGCTATTTTTACCAACTGCACCAACAAAGAAGGATGAAAATTTCTATCCTCCAAATGAAGATCTTGGAGCTTCCATTGCGCAAATATTTGAAGAAGATCTACTTAAGCCAATCATTTCACCCAGATCAGAGGATGAAGACCTAAAATTTGACATTTCTTTACATCCTCGGGTTGATAATTTTGAAGCATGCATTTCACAGGTGATAGATGAAGAGCTGAATGTGGAAATTTTCAAATACATATGTGAAGAAAAGGTGGAGCAAGAAGCAGAGCAAATGGAAGAGCAAATGTCTGACCTTATTGAATATTCAGAGCATTCAGGAGAAACATCACTGTTTTGGGGAGTATAATTTAGAGATATCACCCAGAAGCTTGACAGAATGGAACTCCCATTCCAAGTTAAGCACCATACGAGACCTCATGATTTTCTTTCTTTCTTTGAAGGACTCATTGGAGCGACAAAGATTAAAAAGGTGGCACAAGCACTGAATGAGACAAAATATTTTTTGCCACTTTACCGTTGGAATAGACCATTCAAAAGCAACGCTTATGGGATTGTCTTTACATCCAAAACGGCGCTGAAACCTCATTGACAGATAGATTTCAGTCACGTCTTGCTGAAGACGAAAAATTTAGCGCTAGTAGGGAGGCAATCCATGTAATAATTTTAATTATTTATTTTATTTTGTGTATAAATGTTGTAGAATTATTTTTAATTTTTGCTGGAAAAATTAAAAATGGAATTATTTAGGACAAAACAAGCCAGTGCAAGCGGGATTATCATAAAATAAAAATTTGACAAAATCACGAAGATATAAAGTCAATCCAGTAGAGACGGCCGAGTTAGGAGTCAGCTCTTGAGACGCGTCCCAGTGGATTTATCTGTCGAAAGACTTGGTTTTGCAAAAAAAAAAAAAAAATCCCGCGTCGCGGCGCGAAAACCATGAACGTCGCGACACCAGAGTCAAAACAGAAACCCTAACACTAAAATAACCTAGCGTCGCGACGCCAGGCAAATTTTAGCATCACGACGCTATCTCGATTTCATGACATAAACCAGCAGCCGCCGAGACAGATCTCATTTCCCTCATTCAGATCTCACCATTTTCTCTCAACCCACGACCAACTGAGTCAAGCCGAGCCAATCAACCAGAAACCGAGACCCATCACAGTCAAACCAACCCATCGCCGAGCCACTGCCATGAGCCACCATCAAACCGAGATCCACACTGCTGCAATAGAAACCGAGCCAATCCACCATCACCAAGTCGTACCAAGTCAAGACCGAACCAAAAACCGAGAGCTAACAACACCCACAGCCGAGATCTGCCCAGAAACGGAGAACCACTACCGCCGATTTCAACAACTGCCGAGCCACGACCACCCTTGCCGAGACAAATGACCAAACCAAGCCTTTACCGAGACACCACTAACCGAGAGCCCATCACCAAGCCGCGAACCCACCCTAGCCAAGACAGCCACCACCCACTGCTGATATTCACCAAGAGACCACCACAGAGCCACCCTTACCGAGACCGAATCAGAAGCTTGAACCAGTGACTGAGACATCAACTACCAAGATCCAACAGAGGCACCCCCTGCCGAGCTCAAAACCGAAGAAGTACAAGTCCGAATTTTAAATTATTAACATTGAAAATTGGAAGAAAATTTGGTAATTTGTGTGGTATTGGGAGTGTTGGATTCGATTTATTGGACTTTGGAAGTGTTGAAATTGATTGATTCGTAGTTTTGGGGGCGAAGTTTGGCGAAGTTGGGCGTTGTATAGTGGGAAACTCTGAGATTTTAGGGGAGACTCTGCCGAAAATTCTGTGAAAAAACTCAGGTACTATTGTTCCCTTATTTTGATTTATGTTTTGTAATGCATTAGGAACAATGCTAAGTCTAGGTTTGGGGGTATGAGTCTGTTTGTTAAACTTTTTCAAAAATTCCGTTAAAATTTTTATTTTCTGCATGGCGTGTGTTTTATTTTCTGTTTTATGTGTGTTTTAAAATCGAAAAAAGCCAAAAAAAAAAGTCCGATGATTTGATTGTTTGTTTAGCTAAAACGTTTTAGGAAAAGATAAATGCTAATTTCACTTTTATCCCTAATTTGAATTTCATATCTAGGTCAGACTCGTGCGCACTTTTAAAATAGTCTTGGAAGCAGTTAGATAATAAGGAATTAACAAAGTGACTAGTTAAAATAATCGGTGGTTGATGAATGACCGTTTGTCTGAATTTCTATTTCTGTCTACATTTATTATGTGAGGTATGTAAAAAAAAATACGTCTGAGATCCGAGTTATTAAGTCTGTAAGGGTGTTTTAACACCTAGTGCCCTAAAACCAACTGGTTTGGGAGTCACTGGCCCAAAGCTCGCTACATGGATCAAAGATGTTGCAATATATATTTATATATATATATATATATATATATATATATATGAAGTCTGAGTAATTAAGTCCGTAGGGGTGTCTTAACACCTGGTGCCCTAAAGCCAACTGGTTTGGGTGCCACCGACCTAAAGCTCGCTACATAGATGGAAGATATTGTATATAAATAAAAAATAGAGAAAAAGGAAAGAAAAAAATCAGAAAAATCAGAAAAATCACATACCTCACTTGTGGTGACTGTGGTAGATAGAAAAATTTTAGATATTCATATTGGTTTGACCTATTAACTATTGAGAATTGAGACGAAATCACCAAGTTGACAACTTAGAATCAAAGCTATTTGCTAGACTATTCACACACACACTTTGAGTCTGATTTAGATATGTTGTTCAAAAGAAAGGATTTTAGTTGGAATATGCATTTTGAAGGTTCATCTAACTTTGATGCTGAACATTCTCTGAGGACGATATTTATATATCTTTTATTTTGTCTTTTTGCTTTTGTGTGCATTAGTTTTACTTACTTTTTACTTTTGTAAAATGTTTGTGGGTATCATTGCTGTAAACCCTCACGAGACTACAACTCATCCACTAGGGACACCTAGGGGTTTAAAGGCTTGTTGCATACGCTAAATGCAACCGTGATCCCTACGAAAGTGGCTTAGTTAATTTTATTTTTATTTTTGTTATTTTATTTTATGTTTTGCTCGAGGACTAGCAAAATGTTAGGTTTTGGGGTGTGATGAGTGGTATTTATATCACTATTTCCCACTCATTTAACCTAATATTTTGTATAGTTTCTCGGGTTTTGTGAACGTTTTGATGTGTTTTGTGTTGTTTTGCAGATAAAGAAGGTTGGGAAAGCATTGGAAGCAATTTGGGGCCAAAATAGAGGAAAAATGACAAAAATGGCAATTTTGTAATTTGTCCGCGTCGCGACGCCAAGACCCTGCACGTCGCGATGCCTAAAGTGAGCTATCCATGCTAACGTGCGCCGAGGGACACGTGTCAGAATCTGAGAAATTAGACTTGCTAATGTGCGCTGACCCTACTAACGTGCGCCGTGCCACGTGTCATCATCATAGAAGATCAGCTAACATGCGCCGGTTGCCACTTGTCGAAATCCTTTTGGACCAAACAAAGAACGTGCCACGTGTCAAGCTATCATTGGACCGAATCATATGCGAATTACATTGTGCCATGTGTCATCTTCTCATTAGACCGAAAAGTTATCCAATCACATGTCGCCACGAGTCGCCTCCTGATTGCTCCGCATCACCGCGTGACACGTGTCACCACCTGATTCTGCTAACAGAACATGCGTGGTCAAACCGCATAGACCAGATACGTGTATGGGTGTCGCGACGCCAAGCCCTTTAGCGTCGTGACGCCGACCCCAAAAATTGCCTATAAATTGAGCTCTTCACCACTTCATTTGGTGTTCTTTCCTTGGGAGCTTTTCCCTGTTTTTAGAGGATTGCATCTAGTTTTGTATATATAAATAATATTTTAATTATGTATTTTAATTTTCAGTAGTAATAGTAATTCTACTTCTTCTCCTTTCTTTTATGTTTTGTAGTTAATGTTCCACTAGGTGAAGGGTGAAGCTTTTATTATTTTAATTTAGATTAATCTCCCTTAATTATAATATAGAAATTATAATTCAAATTAAAATGATTACCGCCTTAATGGCTGGTTTTATTTATTTGACATAAAGTAACACCGCCTATATGGCCGGTCTTTAGGTGACAGATAATTACCGCATATATGGATGGTTTATGGACAAATAATGATACCGCCTTTATGGCTGGTTGGACTTAATTAAAATCTGACTTAATGAGGATACCACCTATATGGTCGGTTGGTAATATCACGGATAAATTCTGTATTATAATAAGGGAGATTTCTAAATTAGGAATAGTAAAGGTGGATCCCCCAACCCCCATCATTTTATTTTTATTCTAGGGAAATGATGAAACACAATATCCACACTTAATAATTGATTTTCTTTTTATGGATAATTCCTTAGTTTGTTTATTGAGTCTTAAGCTTAATGCTTCTTGTTAATTAGCCATTAATAAGATTGATGTGGTAAACTTAAAATGGACTAGACATAGGGATTTTAGGTTTCAGCCTTAGATTCAATGGCTCACGATCTTCCTTGAGGATATATAACCCTTTAATAGATTCCTTACATGATAGGAATATACCTGTCGGGCGGGGGTAGCTATAATTGGAACTTGGTCTTAATGAATCCAGGTAATGTGGTTGACATATGAATATGGTTCAATTGGGTTATACTAGGTATTTACGTCTGACCATCAGAAGAGGCTTTTGCATATCATCGTGTTCCAGGTTAGCAATTTAATTTATTACACATAAATAAGAGAATCAATTCATCCTTTTAATAATATTGTGTGGAGTCATGACTCTAGATCTTTGAGTCTTTTTATTTACATTCCTTAGTATTTTCTTTTGAGTCTATTTTTATTTTTAATTCTCAAATCCACATTCAACCAACCAAAAGCAATCAATTCCATTCTCCTTATAATTAGATACCTGTAAATAAATAGTATAAATAATTAATAACAACAGTAGGAATTAAGTCCTCATGGGATCGATATTTTTATACTACTTGAACGATACGTGCGCTTGCGTTATACGTGTGTGAATGCACCAGTCAATTGGCCTGATTGTGACTCCATTTGCTCAAAGCGTATGAGACACCCGGTCGCGTACATTTATTTCAATGTACGAGTTCTCGGAGAGTGTCAACAACTTTTAGATCTATCTCAGTCGATCTTTATTCCTAGAATAAAGGTTGTTTCTCCCAAGAATTCTACGGAGAATTTTCATGAAAGCCAAGCTTTCACCGATTTTTATTATGGGAATGTCATTTCTAAGAAATGATATGTCATCATTATGTAGGACATTCATTGTCAGTGCGCTCCCACTAACCTCCTTATATACACAAGAATCATTTTCATTTTTAAATTAAATCATATACCATTATGATTACATCAAAACGATAATTCCAAGAACCCAATGCTTGCTTCAATTCATAAATGGATCGAATTAACTTGCAAACCTTGTTTGCTCATTTTGGTATGAAAAAACCGTCAGGATGTTGTAAACATCCTCCAAAAGTTTTCCTTTTAAGGAAAGCGATTTTGACGTTCAGCTGCCATATTTCATAAATGAAACATGCATCATTAGCAAGCATTATCCAAATAGATTTACCGTGGCAACGAGTAAAAGGTTTCATCGTAATCGACACAATGTTGATAACGATACCTTTTCGCTACAAGCCTAGCTTAGTACCTTAAGGAGTCGGTTCCTGGAACAGTATTACTCCAATTTTCATCGAGTTTTACTTTCCTCTCACTCACCACTGCATATTGGTATTCCTCTTAGGAAAACCGCATGGTGAGCAACAATTAAATTGTTCTGTTGTGAGTTGTATAAGTACTATACTTTGGTTTCCATAGGATAACCTACAATTGGTACTTATCTGATTTGGGTTCTAGTTTGGAATCATCCAAACATATGTCTAGCATACCCAAATCTTCAGGAATGAGAAAACCTAGTTTCTTTCCTGTTCATATCTAATATGAAGTCTGCCAAACAGATTTTTATGGAACCTTATTCAAAATAAGTTTTGCACTGTTTAATGCGTATCCGTTGAAGGAAATGGTAGCTCAGAGCAACTCATGATTAACCTTATCATGTCCAACAAAATTCAGTTTCTCCGTTCAGACACACCGTCAAACTGACGTCTTCCGGGAGGAGTCCTCATTGAAAGAATACTATACTCTTTCAGGTATATGAGAAACTTATTGCTTAAGTATTTTCATCATGGTCTAATCGTTACGGTTTAATACTTTAGCCGATATGTTTGTCTACTTCGTGTCGAAACTCTTTGAATTAATCAAAAGTTTCCGATTCGTGTTTCAAAAGAAACACATAGCCATAACACGATGCCACATCCGTAAAGGTCACGAAATATTCATATCTATCTCTAGCCTAGCTAGACATGGGTCCACTTGTTTCACTATAAACGAGGGCTAACAGATCGGTGGCACTTGCACTTTTACCAAGTAAAAAGTGTTTCAGGCACTTTGCCTAATAAACTAGATTCGTAGACATTATTTGAATGGAATCAAATCTGTCATAGTACCCACTCTTCGAAAGTGTGGATATACGAGTCTTGTTTAATATGTCCCGGACAATAATGCCACAAATAAGTCTCAGCTGATTAATTCAGTTTGAGCTATTTGTTTGTCATGTTATACATATGAGATTTATTTATATTCAAAATATAAATACTGTTATTCACATCTAATGTGTTTATCTCAATATCATCTTTATAAAATAAAACACTTTAGTTTTCTAGAATATAAAGGTATACCTGCAACATGTTAAACCCTGATATAGAGATAATGTTCCTAATAATGAACATGTTTTTTACAAACATGTTTGAAGTTGGAGCCTTGCACCGTCTTCACTTCCTTCATGTCTGCCTTGTCCATACGGCAGTCACGCTTCCAGTGACCCCGTTTGCCATAATTTTGGCAGACATCTTGGGATATGTTCTTTTATCTTCCTAGAAGATTATAATGACTTTGCCTTTGCCCATTTTCCACACCCCAGAAGCCTTCGGCCAAGCCTTGGCCTTCTAAAATATCGAAATAAGATGCGCCTTGCGCTTCTTGCCCTATTGCAAACTCTGGCTTTGTCTCATTGAGCATAGCCATTAACTCTCCAAGAGTTTACTATTGCAATTTAGTACTTCTAAGATCTAAGGATAGATCTATGAAGATCCTTCAATTACATTATCATACTATAAGGATCTAATCCTTTGTTCTGACTAAGAAATTAAGGAGTCTTTGCGGCAAGCATAATGGATTAAGCACTAAAGTTATCATCACATGAATCTTCTAAAGATCATGCTCTACTATTTGCACAACTCCGGGCTTAGGCCCAATAGGTTGTTTTATCAAATAGAATAACTTCTCAGTTTTCATAACTATCCCGAAATTTTATTCCCAATTTGAAAATTAAAGTCGTTTAAAAAATATTTTCACCCAGGATTATGTTTTAAACAATAATCTTTCAATTATATTGATTCTAATAGTCCAACTATTTAATCAACGATTTTAGGTACTATTAAATATAATGATTACTATAGTCTAACTATATAATCAACTATAATTTAATAGGTTAAATTCAATTATATTGATTACTATAATCCAATTATAAAATCAACTATTAATTGAAATAGTTTGAATACAGTCCAACTGTTTTAATTAAAACAACGATTGAATATTAGTCCAACTAATATAATTAATGACGAAAAAAGAAATGAGCGCGTATTGGCAAGTATCTAAATGAAATTACAAATTTAATACTTGCCTTCCACTATTTTTCGGCGAGCCTCTAACCCTCTGTTGAGTACTCGGGAAACCTTGTTTCCTAGTGGGCTAGGATCCGTTAAATAACACACAATCTTGACTTTGGCCAACAAATTGTATGATAATTAACTAGGTAGATCTCTAAGATCAATTGGATCTCATCCAATTCCTAGATCCAGTAGGTGGACATCCAAGTCCGAAACATATATCTTATATATGCCAATATATCCAATATATTGCCTAACCTTTTTCCTCTGAATCAAATAAGCCTTGGCTTTGGCACAACAAACTTAGTGATCTCAGTTAAGCGGAACCCATTGACCTTGGAAAGCTTCGTAATCGATGTCGATGGACAAGAAGTGATCTTGACTTTGGCCAACAAATCACAACTTGGACAAGATACCGATATGGAACAAAGCCTTCATGATTCAAACACATCCGCGACGGACAAAGGTCTTGACTTTGGCCAACAAACCAGTGCCAATCTTGGATCTTGAGTAAGAATCACTCAATGGAAGGAAAAACCCTTAATATATAGTGAGGGTTTTTCGCTTTAATTGGCAACCAATTTATTATCTTTGTTAAGGTTTCATCATCATACACCCTTAAACATGCATTCTAAATACATAATAAGGTGCGTAAATAAATAAATATAATAATGATATGCGGATGGATACTTAACACACTTTGTTCATAGAACAAATTTCTCCATTTCCTCTCTCCCGCTAGCACAAGTATTACTTCTACCCGATTACATAACACTTCTAAAGAAACCTCATTTACATTGAGGGGAATATGTGAGAAGAGAAATACAATGAGTCAAGAGGTAATAGGCTTGACACGCAGGTCCAATTTAATAAATTTTAAATTTATTACAACAATTTCCAAAATTGTCCTCACCCATCTAATATCCATATGATATACATTATTCATACATCGCATCCATGTATTCACACAAGCATGTTATCAATGAATCTAATCCAATTAATTAATCTGAAAATTAATGACCATCCAATGTTCAAACAACGATTTGATTTTGCGCGAGTCCGACTCGTTTTAAGAATAAGTACTCAGAGTACGAATTCTTGAATTATATTAAACTACAACATTAAATCCAATTTAATTTGTATTTAATGCTAATTCTATATTTAATTCTAAATTAAATAATTACACTTTTTAATGTACCTTTACGACTTAGATTCTAAATCTAATCATTACAGGTCTCAAAGCCCGATTAACATCCAATGTTAATTTAATTAAAGTCCAATGGGCTTTTAATTAATTTCATAAGGTATGGACTTTTGTCCAATATGGGTCAAACCCAAATATCAAAGCCCATTTAAGGAATCACCCTTATTTGCCAAGAAACCAATTTAGGCTTATTAGGCCCAATTAAAATTAAAGGTCCATTTTATTATATTTGGACTATATGGATATGGTTTTGGGCCCAATTGGATCCAACCAATTAGCCTAAACCAAACTTGGTCCAACCAAGCCCATTAAGCCCAAATACAACTTTTACAAGCCCAATTCCAAAATAAGCCCAATTAATTAAATTACAAAATTCCAAATTTCATAATTAAATTAACCAAAGTGTATAGCCATAATTAATTAACCAAATTAAAATTTCCAAAATACCAATTTACTAAATTAATTATGCTTATCATCATCAACTTATGTCCAACATAATTGAATCAAAAATAAATCATTTTCCATGCTTCTTAGTCACGGCAATTTGGGGATTTCTTTGTCCGATTCGGTTTTAATCCAATTAAATCCTAAATCAACATTACCCAAGTGATTTCAACTCATCCAATGATCAAAAACACAAAACTCACCATGACATTATAGGGCATCAAATTTCAGCCAAGCCAAATATTTGGGGAAAATTTGATCCAATCCAATTTTCATCAAATTGATCATGCATAACACTATGTTATCATAATTCAAGCATACTCAAACAATCAATTTCACTCAAACATGCTCAAATCAATTTTGCCCAATTTTACCCTAATTTCAATTTCATGCTAAAAAATGGCTCAAGATACCATTGTTGGGTTTCTAGGTTAGTCCCAAGATCAATTCAAGCAATGAAACATGTGTGAATACAACAAAGAAGTATGGCGGAATCATACTTACATAGATCGGCTTTTACGATGCGAGGAACAAAAAAGATTTCTCATTGGCTCCTCCATTGAAGCTCACGGTAATGGCTCTTCTTTGTGCTAAAAGTTGAATCTTCAAGCTCCAAGCTTTGGGTAAGGATTCCATGCCCATGGGTGGGTTTCCCTATCACCTTCGTAAGACTCATAATATGTGCTAGCACTCGGAAAAATTTACCGCAAATCCTTCCTTTGCTTCATCTTATTCTCGGCAATGAAGAATAATTTGAGAGAAAATTTGGCCCAAGGCCGATAGTTAGAGGAGAGAAGAAGAAGTTGTGATAAGTTGGTTTTGATTTCCAAAATCAATAAAAGATATACCAAATTTGAATTTCCAAAGTCAAAAAGGTACAAGGCAATCAAACCTTCCACCCACCCCCATCAATCACTCATGAATAGTGACTGACATCACATCACTCAAAGTGACAAGACATCTATCAATTGAATGACTAATGATGTGACACTTGATGTGACTTGTGGGCTGTACTTGAATTCGAAATGCGAGTGGGCCCGCAAACACTCCCGGGCTCGGGTTTGCTAATTCCGAATTAACGAATTTTCTGTTGCAACGTAATTAAATCAAATTCAATTAAATAATTTTGCATAGCAAAATTACTATTCACGTCGCTAGCGAATTAATTCTAAATTAACTCGTTCGCCTGAATTAAAATCAAATTTTAATTCCGCGTCGAAATCCAATTTCGTATAATATATCGAATATATTATTTTATCGATTAGTTCCAAATTAATCATTCTTTCTCTTTAAATAATATTTTATCCCAAATAAAATATCTTCGTAATTAATCCCAGATTAATTTTCTCTCTCTTATAATTAATCCTAGATTAATTAAGTGCGAGTCATACGTCATCGGTGAATCTTCGGGAAGTGACCCATGAGATCCCCGGATACGTTGGCAGTAAATCCGATCATCGGACTATCCGAACACATACGTATCTAGTACTGCATTTTTACCGATTTACAAGACATGGTTGGCTTCTAGAAAAGCACCGTGCCTACCCAATTCTCGAGAAATATTCTTAAAGGAATATGTGATCTATATCAGGCATAGTATACGTAGTATTGCGTATTACGATCCAGTATCGGATGTCACGTGCAAGGCCTGGGGCTGGAGTTGTGTCTGGCCTATACGAAGCACATATCGGATCTCTGGTAACTAGTCTCTATAATCGGATAATCATGACCTAGTCATATTATCCCGATGACTGCAGCACATAAGAGCACCAGTTCCGTATCCTACGTGATCATCATCTCCACTATGACTGGAGTGATATTTCCATCTTGACATCACACCCAATACACT
Organism: Zanthoxylum bungeanum; assembly: GCA_019454045.1. Lineage (NCBI taxonomy): Eukaryota > Viridiplantae > Streptophyta > Magnoliopsida > Sapindales > Rutaceae > Zanthoxylum > Zanthoxylum bungeanum. The sequence goes on along the minus strand of SKCR01029329.1, from coordinate 63,686 downwards.
ACGATTCTCAATATACCCAGAAGAGGCGTACACAGAACCTGTTAAAGTCCTGGACGACCAAAACCAAAGTATATTGATAGTCGCAAGTATTAGCAGTGCAAGTCTCAGGTTAAGACCAAATACATCCACCCTGATTCAGACTTCCATAGACACATAGTCATACTACCAATGGAATTCCGAGGGGTCTATCCAGAGTGAAGCTGTTTCCGTACCATCGGTAAACACAACCTCCTATTACACTTGCATGAGTATCATATACCCAAATATATGAGAACTATTTTGTTATGCTACCACAACGCGCACAAGTGTAATACTAGTCTATTCCGCATTATCGATGTCCAATCTCGATAATACTACGACTAGGGATATTTAATGATTAAACCTTCGTGGATTGATACTGTATCATATTATCTCAATCCGGAACTAATCATAAGGACCTTTTATCATTTATATATCTTGGTAATCTAATTACAAATGATAAAAGAGAAATTTCCTTTGTCACATAGTTAATTTGTAGAACAACACCATGATCTGTACAAATAGTGATGCTATGGGTCATATTTGTCCAACATGTCATTCACTAGGAAAGGTTCAAGGTGAAAGCTACATGTTTCGATGCAGCTTTAGTTCACGGAAACTCTCCCAAATGTCTTCATGAATATTTGAAAAATTATGTGGGATTGTTGTAGATAGTAATTCGCATGCTAGGTTAGAAAAATTTTCTGGAAAATTATAGACTGTGAATGAAAAACTCATAGGGCGTTCGAACGCCTGACGCATGCGAAGGCAAAAATCTGAAAATTCATAAGAACGTTCGAACGCGTATTCAAACGCAACTCGAACGTAAGCCTTCTGCCTAAGAACGTTCAAACACGTATTCAAACACAAATCGAACGCAGACCTTCTGACTTGGTTCGTTCAAACGCGTCCTCAACGTAACTCGAATGCAAACTCTCTGGAATCATTCCGTTCGAACGTGTTCTCGGACGCTATACAAATGTGAACTCTCTAAAATTATTCCGTTCGAACGTGTTATCAAACGCTACACGAACGTGAACTCTCTAGAACACTTCGTTCGAACGCGTTATCAAACACAACACGAACATACACACACTGGACAGTCTCATTCGAACGTAGATACGAATGCGACACTAACGAATCTGTCCTGAAATGGTTATAAACTGCTTATAAAAGTTTTGAAGGTTATATAGTATCATCAAACAGAAAATTAACATGCAACAAACAATCAAAACCAGAAAAATGAAAGTAGATCTAGTCTAACATGCATAAACCCTAAAACGTTGATAACAAGAAAAACCTGGTAAACTTCTAACCATGGGATTAGATTGATGTGGAACAAATTACAAGACTATGAGCTTTATTGGTGAGTAGTTAACTTTGGAGTCAGAAATGAGTTGTTTATGAAATAGTTATTAGTTACGACAGTTAGCGTTAGGAGTGTGTTTTTTTTTTTGTATTTTTTTTAATTTATGTGATCATTCGGGGATGTTCGAGCCAACTTACGCACACCTCAATTAATTTTTGGGATTTATGTCAGATATCTTCAGAAATTTTCCAACACAATTCATTATAATTGTCGACTTTTTACACCAAGACATGACCCTAATAAAATACATCTAGTTAAGCGTTTGTTGAAATAGTTAAATAACAGATTAGTTAACATAAGTTTATTAATCTGTTGTGTAACATAAAATAACTGAATGTACAAAAAGAATCTGTTATGATTGAACAAAAAAAGTTGCCATTTGCATTGAGAAAGGCAAGAAATAAATCAAATTCTTTTTTTTTTTCAATTTCTTGGAGAATTTAGTTAGTTTATTCCCGAATCAAAAGCTGACAATTGGTTCTTTCAATGATATTCATCAATGGAGAAGAAATCAATTGGTAATGTCAATACTCAACTTTCAGGATTTCAGCATCATATTGATGAACAAGCACAAAAATTCTCAGAAATTAAAAAACATCAGAGTTTTTTAGGTACCCTCAACCAAGATAAGAGGTTTTTTTTTTTGGATAAATCCTTGTAAAATTGTTTTATTTATGAATTAAAACCTGATGTTAAGAGAGAGGTTATGGCCATAAGACTTGATATTTTCATATATGTCATTGATTTGGTAGTGTTAAGGAATAGAAACTTAGAGAGTTTTGTAAATAAAATGATGCTTGATAATACTACTGGATGGGGTGTTAAAAAATTAACCCCAATTGAGATGCAACAGAGAATGGAGAAAGTACCGTGTTATAATTGTCCTTAAGGGGCTTGGTTTGGTGGTATAGGAATCAAGATCCGACCTTCAGGTCCTGGGTTCGAAATCAAGGAGTGTATTTCTAATAAAATCTTAGGACAGCCAGAAGTTTTACCTTTTCCGCTTAAGTCCATAGATGAAAATAATAATTCAAGGAGTGCTTTCTTGTAAATTCCATCTATGTATGTCCTTTTCAATTTCTATTGTTATGCAAGATTAATAGTTTTTGGTGGATTTCTTTATCTTGCACATTCAAGGTACAGGGTTAGTTCTTGGAGTTCAATGGTTAGATATTTTTGGTCCAGTTATCATGGATTACAAGAGTCTGGTCATGGAGTTTCAATGGGGATAAAACCATTGCTCTTGCTGGAGAATCTAAATTGTAAATGGATTCACTGTCTTTACCTCAGTTAAAAAGGCTAGCAACTACATGATCAGTTGCCTCTTGCTTTCAAATACAATTTCTCCATGATAATGCTGAATCATCTGAGGTTGCTTATGTCAAGCCACATCCATTGCTTGAAGAGTTTTCCACTGTCTTCACTATACTTGCAGACCTTCCATTAGAGAGACCTAAATCATCATATTCATCTGCAACCAATTTCCAACTCAGTCAATGTGAGACCTTACAAGTATCCTCATTACCAGAACGCTGAAATTGATAAGTTAATCCAGGACATGTTAAATTGAAGATTGATTCAGCACAACATCAGTCCATTTTCATCATATGTGTTATAAAAAAAAAAAAGATGGGACATGGAGATTCTATGTGGATTGGAAAGCCCTCAATGCAGTTACAATTAGAAATAAATTCCATACACATAAATGATTTATTTGATGCATTACAATCTCAAAAGGCATGACACCATAAACACACACAAAATTGAAGGTGCGGGGACAAAGTGTTGGGGTTTTAGGCGATAATTCGGGTAAACATGTCGGACCGCGGAAAATCAAAATTTTCAGATTTCAATTATTTTTCTTGGGAAATTAAAATAAACTAATTTATTTCAATTTCTCAATACTCAAAAATTGAAATCTTTACCCAAAAATAAGATTTTTTAGAATTTACCATTTTACCCCAAAACTTTGAATTTTAATCATTTTACTCCATAATTGTCAAATACAATTCTAATTGATTCTAAATCAATTCCAAAATAATTTATTCATGTCTAATACATGAAAATTCAGTTTGCAATTCGAAGAAACAAATTTTTCCGTAATTTTCGAATGGTCCCTCAATTTTCAAGAATTTGCAATTTGGTCATTTTTGTTCAAAACATGCCAAGATCAAATCCAAAAATTCCCAAATTTAATATACATCAAATATATATATCAAAACTCATCACATTTATGAAAAGCCCCAAATTTGGTGAAGGTTCAAAACCCTAATTTTAATAATTTCACAATTGACCAATTAATACCAAATTAATCCAATTCAATGCTTTAATTCAATTCTTACAATATCAATTGAGTCTCACCAACATGAAATACCTCAAGAAAAATTCTAGGCCTAACATGAGTGGCTAATAAACTTTAGAATGGAAACTTGCCATCAAAATGGCAAAAGAAAGCTTACTAAGCTAATTTATACATGCTTCCATCTAAGTATTTATACATGCTTCCATCTAAGTAATTATACATGCTTCCATCTTTCATTTAAGCCCCAAATCATCAAATCACATTCATGAAAGAGTAGAGAAGAAACTAAGCTAATCATATTAAAGCCTAGTATGCTAGAAATATTTTTCATTAAATGAAAAGTAAGAAAAACTTACAAAATGCTTGATTTCAAAGGTTTTTCTTCCATTTTCCTTATTTTCTCTTTTATTGTCTTTGTAGTTGATTTTTAGGGTATGTAGAATTACGAAACAAAAATCGAAAAATGAGTTTATATATTTCCCACAATTACCGAAATTTGATGGAAAAATATTAACCATATTTTTCTATTTTGCTTAATTAATTGGAAATTAATTTAATAAATATATGTGGTTATAAAACATCCAACAATTTGATGTTTATCCATATATATCCAATTAAATCATTCCAAATGTAACCAATCAAAATTGGCCACAATTTCCAATTAAATAAGTCATTTAACTTATCAAAATAAATAATAAAGATATTAAATATTTAATTAATTTAGTTATTCAACAATTGAATAAATAAATAATTAAATGCAAATATCTCAAAATATATGTATCATACTTACATTAAATAATTAAAATACTTATATTAATTATAAATTTCAAATATCACAATTTGACATTTAAAAATGGCCAAATGTATGTATCTTCGTTTAACCATTAAACGATTTATAAATAATCAGTATTATTCCCTAGCGCCCAACGAGTATATCTCATTAGTAAGACTCTCTTGGTTCAGGCATATCCATCACGAAATCCAATTTCGTGTCCATAATCTACCCACCAATAAATTATGACAAACACGGATAAAAACTCTAAACCATACAGGTCGATGTCACTGCATACGTATAATCCTTCCGTTACATGTATCCAGATTATTACAGAGATATAGATATAAACGTCAAATATCTTTTGGTATAATCCCGTCAACGATTCTATTAGCAATCTCATAAATAACACTTAGAACTGATTTCTACAGTGTACCACGGGCCCATGGATTTAACATATCACTACTCACAAAATGGATACCTATGCTATGTACATAGAACTGACGGATCCTATTTTGATACGCACATGATATCATGAGGATCAGTCCACACCCAACGAACAAAAGAAGGTCTGATCTAAATAGATCGATGACGTGATTGCCATCAAAGTGTGAAGGATACCTCATATATCCATAGTGTTACCTCAAGTCGGAGGATCACTATGCTCATTCAACCCGAGAAGATTCTTATTGACATTGGTGTACCATCTATTAAGAATCTCCGGTGAGTCGTTCAGTGTTTATCCAATATAAATGTTGGGTTCTCTAAGAACATGCCTAGGATCATTTAATCATAAAACATGTGTGAATAAATGACGTAAGAATGCGGAAAAATACTTACAATAATCGGTTTCTAGGATATTTTGAGAACAAAATTTTGCTCTTTTGGAAGTGCTCCAAGCTCTTCTTTGATTTGTATGGTTGTGCTTCATGATGAGTGGTAATTATATCACTATTTCCCACTCATTTGACCTAATATTATGTATAGTTTCTCGGGTTTTGTGAACGTTTTGATGTGTTTTATTGTTATTTTGCAGATAAATAAAGTTTGGGAAACATTGGAAGCAATTTGGGGTCAAAAAAGTGAAAAAGGATGAAAATTGGCATTTTTGTAATTTCCAGCGTCGTGACGTGCAAACCCTTAGCGTCGCGACGTCTAACATGCACCGGGACCATGGTAACGTGCGCCGGGTCCACATTTCAGAATTTGAGAAGTTTGACTTTGCTAACGTGCGCCGTGCCACGTGTCATAATCACAGAAGACTTGCTAAAATACGCTGGAGTGCCATGTGTCACAATCATATTGGACGAAACATAGTGCGTGCCATGTGTGGTTTTCTCATTGGACCGAATCATCGGCGAATCACATTCTGCCACATATCAAGCTCTCATTGGACCGATCCTTACCGCGTGCCATGTGTCGCCTTTTCATTGGACCGAAGCTTCCGCCAATCAGCGCGTGCCACGTGCCAGCTTCCCATTGCACCGTCTCACTGCGTGACACGTGTCATCACCAGATTGCATCGATGAAATACGCGTGGTCAAACCGCGTAGACCAAAAATATGTCTCGGCGTCGCGACGACAAGACCTTTAGCGTCGCGACGCCAACCCTGAATTATGCCTATAAATTGAGCTCATTTGTACCTCATTTGGTGTGCTTTCCTTGGGATTTTTTCCCTGATTTCATTGGAAGCATCTAGTTTTGTAAATTATTGTAATATTAAAATTATGTATTTTTATTTTTAGTTTTTATTACAGCATTTTATTTATTTACTTTATGTTTTGCAGTTAAATTTCCGCTGGGGTAAAAGATGAAACATTTAATATAATTATCAAGGTAAATCTCACTTAATTATAATTTATAAATTATAATTTAACTGGATTAATTAATGTCAGACTTTATTATCGCTTATATGGTCGGTCTAAATATAAATTACTTTACCACCTATATGGCTGGTCTTTATGTGACAGATAATTACCGCCTATATGGCTGGTGTAATTGGACTAAATGGATTACCGCCTATATGGCTGGTTTTAAATGTTTAACATTATTAATTCCTGAGAAAGTACTAGATATGAAATATTAAATGTAGATCCTCTAACCCCATCATTTTATTTTTATTCTAGGGAAGTGATGAAACACAATATTCATACTTAATAATTGATTTTCTTTTTATGGGTAATTCTTTAGATTGTTTATTGAGTCTTAAGCTTAATGCTTCTTGTTAATTGGCCATTAATAAGATTGATTTGGTAAACTTAAAATGAACTAGACATAGAGATTTTAGGTTTCAGCCTTAGATTCAATAGCCCACGATCTTCTTTGAGGATAGATAACCATTTAATAGATTTCCTTACAGGATAGACATATACCTGTCGGGCGGGGGTAGCCATAATTGGAACTTAATCTTAATGAATTCAGGTAATTTGGTTGAAATAGACGTATGGTTCAATTAGGTTATACTGGGTATTTGCATCTGACCATCGACAGAGGCTTTTGCATATTTTCATGTTCCAGGTTAGCAAACTGACTTATTACACATATATAAGAGAATCAATTCATCTTTATAAATAATATTGTGTGGAGTCACGATATTAAGTCCTCGTGGGATCGATATTTTTATACTACTTGAACGATACGTGCGCTTGCGTTATATGCGTGTGTTTACGCCGGTCAAGTTTTTGGCGCCGTTGCCGGGGACTTATTTTTCTTGAGTTATTAATTTTGAAGCTATCTAATTTACTTGTATCTAATTTTCTTTATTTTTATCTGTAATTTTTTTCTTTCTTTTGTTTCAGGTAATTGAAAAATGGAACATTATTGGGAGATTGAAAGATTACGAGCTTTACTAGAAGAAGATACACCCAATTCTGGGAGCAACAGTCCGGTTTTCTGAAGTCTGTTGTCCAGCCCAACAACTATCACTGGATTTCAGAATCAAGCAATACTACATTTGCTCATCAGAACGAAATGGGGAGATGTGATATGTGATGTTAACCACCCGAGCAATCAATGCATATATCTTTCAGAGTGGCAGAATTTTCAGAATCATTCAAGGTATAAAGAACCATCACATTTTCCATCTTATCCACCATCCATCTACGATCTTCATCAAGAACCAGAACCACCAGAGGAAGATCAGTTGATTCACATGATTAAATATTGCTTCGAGGAACAGGAAGCTCAATTTGATGCACAAATTCAGAGTCAAGCGGCGTCTATACAGAGGATGACAGATCAAGTTAGACAATTAACAGATAACTTGAATCACATATCTCACGGAGAAAATTCAAATAATACTGAGAAACCTTCGAATATCATGAGATTCATCATGACATCATAACATAGGACGAAGCAGAGCAGTATCAAGAATTAGAGGTATCAGTTCAGGAGCCCGAACCAACAAAATCTCTGTTTGATTTTTATTATTCTGACTCTAACGAGGATGAAAAAGGTGAGTTGTTTGTACCAACTGTATCAACAAATGAGAATGGAATTCTGTATCCTCAAAATGAAGATCTTGGAGCATTCTTTGCACAAATGTTTGAAGAAGATCTATCTGAGCCAATCACATCAGCCTCAGAGGATAAAGACCTAATGTGAGACACATATTTACATCCTCACGTTGATACTTCTGGAGCATGCATTTCACATATGACAGATGCATAATTGAATGCGTAAATCCTAAAATACATCTGTGAAGAAAATGTGGAATAAGAAACAGAGCAAATGTAGGAGCAAATGTCTGACTTTATTAAAGATCCAGAGCATTCAGGCGAAACATCACTGTTTCGGGGAGTACAAATCAAATATATCACCCAGAAGCTTGACAGAATGGAACTTCCATTCAAAGTCAAGCACCATACGAGACCTCCTTATTTTCTTTCTTTCTTTTCAGGAACCACTGGAGTGACAAAGTTTAAGAAGGTGGCACAAGCACTGAATGAGACAAAATTCTTTTTGCCACCTTACCGTTGGAAAAGACCCTTCAAAAGTAACGCTCATGGGATTGTCTTTAATCGGACATCCAAAATGACGCTGAAACCTCCTTGACATATGGATTTCATACACGTCTGGCTGAAGATGAAAAATTTAGCGCTAGCAAGGAGGCAACCCATGCACTTTGTTGTAATTTCTATTTTTATATTTTGTGTATACATGTTGTAGAATTTCTAATATTGTGTGTTATTTATGTAGGGAAAAGCACAAACGAAGCATAAGACAAAAGGAATGATGTTTAGCAAAGATAAGAGCTAATTCATTAGCGATGGCAGAGTAAGGAATGGATTCTTGAGACTCATCCTAATGAATTTATACTAAGCGAATGGCGAATTGCATACACAATTCCGTTGCCTTAATTATTGCTTTGATTTGATTTTCTGTTGTAATTATCTTTATTTTCGCCGATAAGATCTAGAATTTTTGACCTTTCACGATTTCTTTTGTTGTTTAGCTAACAAACGTCCTATGGAAGATACTAGTGCTATTATTACTCACCCTTTTTTCAGGTACTATAAATTCAGCCCGTCATTGCACTTTTGAAGGCATCCAGATTTGAGAAAGAAATACATAAAAAAAATGGAACCTACTTCAAGAAGACGAGTTGAAAACATTTGTGTGTTTTGCGGTACTAGTGTTGATACTAAACCACAATACATGGAGGCAGCACAGAAATTGGGTCGAGTCATGGCCGAAAAGAATATGCACTTAATATATGGCGGAGGCAATCTTGGACTAATGGGGATCGTTTCAAAAGTTGTACAGGAAGGAGACAGTCCAGTTTTGGGAATCATCCCAAAACCCTTGGCCAAGGCGAATCTGATTGGACCATCAAACGGAGAGGAACTTATTATGCCAGGTATGTCCGAGCGACTAGTAGAAATGATTAATCGTGCTGATGCATTTAATGCTTTGCCAATTGGCTTGGGCACATTGGAGGAAATTTTTATTGTGCTATCTTGGGCGAACTTGAACATACATGATGAACGAAAAATATATCAATATTTACCGCCCCTTTTACTTAATATTTTGTTGAGTTTCTCGGGTTTGATGAACGTTTTGATGTGTTTTAGTTTATTTTGCAGATAAAATAATATTGGGACACAATAAAATCATTTAGGACGAAATGTGGGTCAAATAAGGGCAAAAATTGGACTTGACATATTAATTTTAGAGATTGGAAACTTGAAAGGGCGTTTTAACTAAGTGCAGTTTTGGAAATTCTAATTTTGCACATCTGTCGTATTTTGGGTATAACTTTTTACTCCAATATCGGATTGGGCTGAGTCAAGTTCCAGATTAAAGAATAATCAAAGATCTACAACTTTGAAAGACAAAATAATTTCGAATTCTGAATATTTCATGCCAGCATTTGAAGAACCATCCAGAAGTGTGTTGTGTGTAATTATTAAAGTCATTTTCAAAGCAAAAAATAAATCAATAAATAAATAATAAAAATTATCAAATCCCCACCAAACATGATAAGCAATTAGTGGAGCAATTAGTGGAGTAATTAATAATTGATTTGGTGGATGATTTGATGGAGGCAAAATTTTGCCTATAAATACCAAGCCATTTCATTTGTAAATTCATACTTTCTTCTAAGGAATCCCTTAATAATACTAAGAAGATTGTATCTTGTTTGTTTATTTACAGCTTTCAGTAATTAATTTCTGCTTTCACACTTTCTTTTCTTTACTTTTCAGTTTTTACTTTCCGCAATTTACTTTTACGCATAGTACTTTTCTTTCTTTAAATTCTCTGTTTTTACTTTTCAGTAATGAGGAGGTAACTCCCTTTTGTTGGGGTAAAAGGTAAAACTTTTATTACTAATATTTAGATTAATCTCCTTTAATTATAATATATAAACTAGTTAAAACCTTACTTAACGAGGATACCGTCATATTGGTCGGTTGGTAATTATTTAAATTGGTTTTAACCTGACTAAACTGGATACCGCCTGATTGGTCGGTTGGTAATTAATTATTAATTTGACTTAATCTGGATACCGCCTATATGGCGGGTTGGTAATTATCATGCAAAGTTAATATATTATATTAAGGGAGATATCTAAAATAAAAGTAATAAAAGTGGATCCTTTTACCTCAGCATTTTCTTTTATTGTACTTTTACTTTATTTACTTTTCAGCATTTTACTTTCAGCAAATTACTTTTCAGCAATTTACTTTTCAGCAATTTACTTTTCAGTAATTTACTTTTCAGCATTTACTTTTCAACATTTAATTTTCAGTATTTAATTTCAGCATTTTACTTTTCAGCATTTACTTTTCAGCATTTAATTTTCAGTATTTTACTTTATGTCTTTTATTTTATTTAAGTTTTTTTTACTACCCGTAAATATGTGTCGTAACTAAGCCAGTTATCTGGGGTTGTGATGAAATCCAATATCACCGGTTTATAATGGGTTATTTTATAGTTTGGGTAATTTAAAGGTTTACTTATTAAGTCTTAAGCTTAATGCGTCTTGTTAATTGGCCATTCATAAGATTGATCTGGTAAATCTAAAATAAACTTGACAAAGGAATTTTAAGTTTCAGCCTTAGACTTAATAGCTCATGATCTTCCTTGAGGATAGATAACCCTTTAATAGATTTCCTTACAGGATAGACATATACCTGTCGGGCGGGGGTCGCCATAATTGGAACTTAAACTTAATGAATCCAGGTAATTTGGTTGACATAGACATATGGTTCAATTGTGTTATACTGGGTATTTGCATCTGACCATCGACAGAGGCTTTCGCATAATTTAGTGTTCCAGGTTAGTAAACCGATTTATTACACAAACATGAAATAACCGCTTCATCTTTTAAAAGATATTAGAAAGATTCACAACCCTCGATAGTTTTATAAATTTGAATTTTCTTCAATCTACTTTCAAGCAATTCTATTTACTTGTTTTAATTTTAAAGTCACCACCTAATCAAACAATCAATCCATTAGATACTTGTAAACATTTAACTTCATAAATTGATAACAAAAGGTTTTAAGTCCTCGTGGGATCGATACTTTTTATACTACTTGAACGATACGTGCGCTTGCGTTATATGCGTGTGATTACGCACCGGTCAAGTTCTTGGCGTCGTTGCCGGGGACTTATTTATCTTTCACTATTAGTTTAGGGGTTAGATACGTTACTTGTATCTAATTTATTTTTACTTATTATTTTTGTTTTCTTGTGTTTCAGGTTCTCAAAAACTACATGAGACGAACTATAGGCTTTGAACTTCGACCGCTTGACCCAGAAATTGAAAGAACCAGCAGACAGTTGAGAAGGGAAAGGCGAGAAGGCCAAGAAGCAATCATTAACATGGAACCTAAACCTTTGAACGTTGCACCACCGATTCCCATTCGAGACAGAACCATTCTGGTGGTTGACAGACTCATTTCTTGTATTGTACTTCCTCCCTTACCAGCAAATGCATGTGACATCAAAACATTGTAGGCACTGTATTTTTACATATAAGTCCCGATGATGAGTCTCGTATGGAGACACTACCTCTTTGATTGTGAAAGCCGCGAGAAATTGACGTCAGAAGGGGAAAGTTGGAAATTAGCATTTGGTCGGATTTAACTCGCTTGTTTCGTTTCGGGTTCGCTTGTTGGACCGCTGTTTTAAAACACACCAAGCCCAATCCAATCTAATTAAATTAAATTAAAACATATGTCACAAATTAAATCACCTTCCTAAATTAAATTAAAACACATGTCACAAATTAAATCACCTTCCTAAATTAAATCTCTTTCCTAAACTACATAAATCACCTTCCAAAACTAAAGAAATCATTTCCTTATAACAAACTAATTAAATCTTCCCCATCAATACACAATCTCCCTTTCCTTCTCTAAAAAGGTAAACCCCCTCATTTGGCCTATAAAAAGAACCTTTAACCCAACCTTTCAAACCCTGGCTCATTCTCACGAAAAACACAAAAAGAAATAATAAACCCTAAACTCTCCCAAAGCCACGCAGCTTACCCTTCACGCAGCCATTACTCCACTGCCTCCTCAACACATCAGCTATTGCTTCCCTCAAAGACACGCCAAATGAAAGCCCCTGACCTAGCCCTCACTCATGCACCCTTCACGTTCAACGCAAAACTGACCAGCAAACCCTAGACACATGCACAAAACACACGCTGACTCACATAGACAAAACCGACTAAACTACCTTCACCTCACCCCCACCAAAATAACCGACTAAACTACCCTCACCTGACCCCACTCAAAATGGCACTCAGTACGCCCCTCACCACTCACAAAAAAGGCACACACTAGCAACCCTAATTCACAGATCACGCACTGCCTCACACGTAGCCTTAACGCATCAGCACTCAAAAACTACACACATAAGCCATCTAGCCCCCACACACATTAGCCTCAGCTCACGCACCATAGCCCTGCCACATACACCTTCAAAGCCACCTGTCTATCTTCACGCACAACACTGCTCCACGCACCATAAGCCCACGCCACTCACTGCCCAATTACCAATTCACGTAGCATGCTCTTCGCCCCATAAGCCCACCACAAGCACTAACACGCTAAAGCCCTTTCACAGCCCCAAACTCACGCCAAAAATAGATCCTGAAACAGCCCCAAAAATCCCCCTCAAAGTCACGCACAAACAGCCCCTGCATTGCTCTCCACTGCACGCCCAAACAGCCCACTGCACTGTCTCCTCTACTGCCGAGAATAACCCCACTGCACTGTCCAATTTTCACGCCCATCTGACCAGAAAACACCTTAAAACTGCACCAAAAAACTGCACAAAACCCCCCTTAAAAATGCCTAAAAACAGCAGCCATTTGCCCTCCAAAACTCCCAAAAACAGTCCCTTATACAGCAAAAATAGTGGCCTAAAAACAGCAGTGAAACAGCAGCGAAACGGAGTGAAAACAGCAGCCCGAACAGTGAAACAGCGATGAAGGACATTGAGTTAGTGAACCGGAAGAGTTGCGGATCATCCACCCTTCCAACGGCCGTGTAACGCCCTTTCCTGAGACGACAAAAGAGGTTAGACCTGAGGGCACCTTTTTATTTATTATCTTTCGTTTATTTTGTTTATTTTAAAAATATTATCGCATGAGAGTCGTTTGAGGCATGATGTGATTGTTGGATGAGCGAAATATGCGTTCCCTTTTGTGGTATATAGGATGAAAACCCGGACGTAAATTCCGTAGCCGAATCCGAATGGACGGTAGTGCGGTTTGTACTCGGGATACAACGCCACGTACCACTTAAGAGACACGTATTTCATCTAATCCGAACTTGTGTTTGAGCATGTTGTAGTTCGTAGGTTATTTATTTTTTATTAAAGCATGATTTAGCTTAGTTTGTTATTTATCTTCAAAGCATGATTATGTTATTTTAGGCATGATATTTTGTTTAGTTTATGACTATGTTTAAATCGTTATTTGTTTATTTTGATTTGATGGTTCAATGTGCTCATTGTGTGATATTGTGTTTGCCGTTTAAAGACTTACTTTAAAGCATGCGAACTTAGATATAGGCTATCTTTGGATACCTAGGTTGAGTAGACTTGATTATATTATTGCACAAATCACATCATTACAAGTGACATAAGTAAGGGACCATTCCGAACCCAACGGTTTGAGGTCTTCCCTTGCTAGGGGTGAGTGCGGCCTTAAATCTTTGTCCCAGTTCACACCGGGTGGTGACTCCATGTTATTTCATACTCCCAACTAGGCCGCGAGCCTAGAACAGCGTCGCCGATTTCTATGTCCTACAAACATGCATCCAGATGATTCAGCAGTCTGTACAGTTTGGGGGAAATACAACTGAAGATCCTAATGCCCACATCAGCAACTTCCTGGAAGTTTGCGGTACTTTCAACTACAACAGAACATCAGAAGAAGCAATGAGACTGCGTGTTTTTCCATACTCCTTGAAGGACAGAGCTAAAGCTTGGCTACATTCACTACCAGCAGGTTCCATCACAACTTGGAACACTCTAGCCACCAAATTGTTGGACAATTATGAACCATAGCGTCACTATTTGTACAGATCAAGGTGTTGTTGTACAAATTAACTATGTGACAAAGGAGATTGCACTCTTATCATTTGTGATTAGATCACCTAGATGTATAAATGATGAGAGGTCCTTATGATTAGTGCCTGGATTGAGAATGATATGAGACAGTATCAGTCCACGAAGGCAGAATCATTAAATATCCCTAGTCAGAGTATTATCGAGATTGGACATCGATAAATACGTAAAAGACTAGTATTACACTTGTACGCGTTGTGAGAGCACAACGACATAGTTCTCATATGTTTGGGTATAGAATACTCATACAAGTGTAATAGGAGGTTGTGTTTCACCGATGATACGGGAAACAACTTCGCTCTGGATAGACCCCATCGGAATTCCATTGGTAGTATGACTATGTGTCTATGGAAGTCCGACATCAGGGTAGGTGTATTTGGTCTTAACCTGAGACTTGCACCGCTAATACATACGACAATCTATATACTTTGGTTGAGGTCGTCCAGGGCTTTAACATGTTCTGTGTACGCCAATTCTGGGTATATCGAGAATCGTAGTGTGTTGGGTGTGATGTCAAGACGGAAGTGTCACTCCAGTCATTTGGAGATGATGGTCACGTAGGATACGAGATTGGTTCTCTTTAGTGCTGCAGCCATCGGGATAATATGACTTGGTCATAGTTATCCGATATAGAGACTAGTTACCAGAGATCCGACATGTGCTTCGTACGGGGCAGACACATTTCCTGCTCCATGCCTAGCACGTGATCATCCGATACTGGACAGAAATACGCAATACTACGGTATACTACGCTTGATATAGATCCTTATTCCTGTAAGGATGTTTCCGGAGAATTGGGGAGGCATGGCGCTTTGCTAGAGGCCAACCTTGTCTTGTAATTTGGTATAAACGTAGTACGAGGTACTTACGTGTTCGGATAGTCCGACGACTGAGTTTACTGCCAACATATCCGGGGATCTCATGGGTCGTTTCCCAAAGATTCACCGATGACGTATGACTCGCACTCTAATTAATCTGGGATTAATAGCGAAAATATTTTATCTGGGATAAAATATCATTAAAGAGAGATAATGGTTAATTAGGAATTAATCGAGAAATTAATATATTTGATATATTAAACGAAATTGGATTTCGACGCAGAATTAAAATTAGATTTTATTTCGGGCGAACGAATTAATTTAGAATTAATTCGTTAGCGACATGAATAGTGACTTCACTAGGCGTAATCATTTAATTACGACGCAACGGAAAATTCGTTAATTTAGAATTAGCGAACCCGAGCCCGAGATTATTTGCGAGCGCATTCGCATTTCGAATTCGAGTGCGGCACGTCAAATCAAGCGTCAAATCGGTAGTTGCATCAAGCGTCAAATCACAAGTCACTTTGAGTGATGTGACTTGACAACTTGATGGATTGAGTGATGTGGGTGGTTGGAGGATTTAATGGTTTGACTTTTTAAAGCCAAATTCACATGAAATGCATATGAAATTCAAATGAGTGTATATAATACACAAATTTGGAACCAACCAAATTAATCTCTCTCATTTCTTCTCTTTCTATTCACGCCCAAATGGGGCAAAAACTTTCTGGTTTTTGAGCTGAAAAATCGAGAGAGTGGGAAGCATGGAGTTAGGTTTTTGTGGTAAAAACCGCAAGTGCTAGCACACTACGAGACATGCGAAGGTGATAGGGAAGCTCACCTATGAGCCGGGAACCATTCGACGATGCTTGGAGCTTGACGAAGGACCAAAATCGAAGCCAAAAATAGTGAGCACACCAACTGCAGTTCATGCCAACCAGTGAGCTGTTTTTGGAGTTCCGTTGCTTGCCGCGTCGCTCAACCGATCGATGTAAGTATTCTGCAACTTCGTCGATGTGTATTCGTAATTATTTCATGCTTATAATCGATCCTGGACCTTAATAGAAACCAACACAAATTCCTTGCAAAGTACTTTCCACCAGCCAGAACTGCAAAGTTGAGGAATGACATCACATCCTTCGTGCAACAAGATTCAGAATCCCTTTGTGAAGCTTGGGAAAGATTCAAAGATTTACTCCGGAAATGTCCTCATCATGAGATCGCAAAGTGGCTACAAGTCGAAACCTTCTACAATGGACTTTCTGGAATAATGAGAACCACAATTGATGCTGCTGCTGGAGGAGCTTTGATGGCAAAAGGAGAAGATCAGACCTGAGACTTAATTGAAGAAATGGCCAACAACAATTCTTTATGGCCAACAGAAAGGAGCATGATCCAAAGAATTGCAGGAATTTATGAAGTTGGAGCAAACACAACAGTGAATACCAGGCTGGATCAGATATGCAAATGTCTAGAAACACTTAGCACGCAAGTTATGAACATCGCTAGAACCACAAGTTCACCATATGGAGGAGCACCAGAACCAATTCAACATAAAGAAACGGTGAACTACGTCAACAATTTCAACAGACATGAGAACAATCCATATTCCAACACCTACATCCCAGGGTGGGGGAATCATCCCAATTTCGCATGGAGCAACAATAAGGGGAAAATGAACAACCCACCACCCGGATTCCAACAACAGAACAAAGGCCAGGAGCATGCAAATGAATCAGGAATAACAGAAGTGTTGACCCACTTGAAAAAGATAGAAGCAAAACACGACTCTCAAGCAGCAAGATATGATGCTATGTTTCAATCCCATGCAGCATTAATTCAAATTCAATCTGCTTCAATTAAAGCACTGGAGAATCAAATTGGACAACTGGCCAATGCTCAGAGATACAAACCGCCAGGTACCCTTCCTAGCAACACAGAACCAAATCCAAGGAACATAGGGAAAGAGCAATGTCATGCCATCATATTAAAAAGCGGTACTGAAATCAACAAATATGTTGGAGCCAAAACAGCTGCTGAGGAAGTTCCAAAAGAAACAAAGCAACAGATGGAGGAAAAAGAAGCAAATGAAAAAGAACAGATCACTCCACCTCCACCTTTTCCTCAGCGTCTTCAGAAAAACAAACTGGACAAGCAGTTTGCTTGTTTTCTGGAGGTGTTCAAAAAGCTGCATATCAACATTCCATTTGCAGAAGTGTTGGAAAAAATGCCCAGCTATGCCAAATTTATGAAAGACATTCTTTCACGAAAGCGGAGATTGGGAGATTATGAGACAGTAGCATTATCAGAAGAATGCAGCGCCATCATTCAGAGGAAACTTCCTCCAAATTTGAAAGATCCTTGCAGTTTCACTATTCCTTGCACCATAGGAGAACATGACTTTGGTAAGGCTTTATGTGATTTAGGTGCAAGTGTTAACTTGATGCCTTTTTCTATTTTCAGGAAACTACAGATTGGAGAAACAATGCCCACTTCAGTCTCTCTACAACTTGCTGATAGAACGCTCGTATTCCCAAGAGGCGTAGTTGAGGATGTGCTGGTCAAGGTTGACAAATTCATTTTCCCAGCAGATTTTATTGTCCTTGATATGGAGGAAGACGCAGACGTGCCAATCATCCTCGCGAGATCGTTCTTGGCTACAGGTCGAACCATTATTGATGTACAAAAAGGAGAATTAACCATGAGGGTACAGGGCTAAGAAGTAACATTCAATGTTTTTAAAGCCATGAATTTCCCGAATGACGAGAAGGAGGAATGTTTCAGAATTGATGTGATAAATAGTACCATCCAGACCTCCAATGCAATGCAAAGTTCTACTGACAAACTTAAAACATGTCAATTGCCTGTGGAGCCTGAAGATAAAGCATCTCTTGCACTGAAAAAGCCAATTCTTGCACTACAAGCAACATAAGAGAAAAAGTTCCACCAACTCAACGAATTGGAAGAATTCCACAATCAGCCTTTTGAGAAAGCCAAATTATACAAAGAAAAGGCCAAGAAGAGACAGGATGAGAAGTTAGTGCGCATACAACTGGAACCAGGGCAGAAGGTACTGTTAAACAAATCAAGAGTGAAATTCTTCCCATGGAAGCCAAAATCACGGTGGTCAGGTCCATTTGTGATCACCAAAGTTTTACCAAATAGAGCCGTTGAGATACATGATCCTGACTCCAACAAAACTTTCAAGGTTAAGAACAAGTCAAGGTTAAGAACAAGCGTGTTAAGCACTACTGGGGAGAATCATTTGAGCGACAAAAAGAAAGTGTCACACTTTCAGATCCAGCCTAACGTTCGAGAAGTCACGTCTAGCTGACGACTTTAAACTTAGCGCTTGCAGGGAGGCAACCCATGAAATTTGTGTATATATTGTGATTTGGTGTGATTTAATTTTGTGTGTTTAGTTTTTGCAGGTTAAGTAATTTCAAAAATGGTAGAAGCTCAAACAAATCTTCACAAACAATTTCCTTCTCTCCCTCAAAAATCTCTGATGAAAGTTACAAAGCTCGCTTGGAACAGATGAGACTACTAACAATCCATGGTGTTCCTAATGACATTCGTTGGGTAATTGAAGCACGAGTCCGATTGGCAGGTGAGTATTCTGACTCTTTTATTTCACATCTGCCTGGTTTTGGAATAAGCACCTATGCAAAGAAACGTAGAGCTAAGCAAATGGGTGTTTGTTACAAATGTGCACGCTGGAATTGCAATACTTGTTGTCATTCTTTAGGAATGGTGTCTGATAATCGTGAAGACAAAATTAAATTCATTAGGGATGGCTTGAGTAAGGAGTCTTTAGATGATATATCTTCAACTCTTGAGACGCATCCCAATGGATATGTTCACATAGCCATTCACAAATTACATACACAATTCCAAAAAGAAAGACAATAATTAAGTCTTGGGAATCTGACTCAAAAAGACCATGTTTGCCAGTTATAAGAAAATTGGATGGGAAGCTTGTCCCTGATGCATAGACGTCAATCAAACCGCTACTTTTCTTGTACATATTATATCTCTTTGTCTTTTCCTAATAATTGTAAATTGTTTTGTTGTTTTCTTTTATTTTCTCCGACAGGATCCAGACCTTTTTTACTATCACGATTTATTTTACTGTTAACTAATAATTATCATTTGGCAGGTACTAGTGCTATTTTTACTCACCCTTTTCAGGTATTATAAATCCAACTCATCATTGCACTTTTGAATACATCCAGAGTAAAACATGGAAGCCACTTCAAGAAGACGAGTTGAAAACATCTGTGTGTTTTGCGGTAGTAGTGTTGGTACTAAAGCACAATACGTATAAGCAGCACAAGAATTGGGTCGAACCATTAGCTGCAAAGAATATGCACTTAGTATATGGCGGAGGCAATCTTGGACTTATGGGGATCGTTTCAAAAGCCGTACAAGAAGGAGGCAGTCACATTTTGGGAATCATCCCAAAACCCTTGGCAGAAGAAAATCTTATTGAACCATCAAACGAGGAGGAACTGATTGTGCCAGGTATGTCTGAATGACTGGTAGAAATGATTAACCGTGCTGATGCTTTTATTACTTTGCCAGGTGGCTTGGGTATATTGGAGGAAATTTTTATAGTGCTATCTTGGGCGAACTTGAACATACACCAGAAACCAATTGGGCTATTTAACGTTGATGGATTTTATGATTTTCTTTGTGTGTTTCTTGATGATGCCCGGAGAAATGGGTTCGTGTCAAAACCTTTAAAAGAACTCTTCTTCACTGCCAGAACTGCTCCGGATCTAATTGACCAAATCTTAGCCTATGAACCACAAATTGACCATATCCTTTCAAAGATAAATTGGTCCGAGGACGATCGTGGTAAGAGGCGTCGGATTAATCTGGATCTTAACCTTTAATTTCCTGTAGAATTTCAGCTAACCAGGTATTATCTTCTACACTCTTCTTCTACTGTTTAAGACATTGAGGACAATGTCTCATTTAGGTTTGGGGGAGGGAATTAGTTGATTAGTATCTTGTTTTTTTTAGTTGTGTGTTGTTTTTAGTCCAATTTTTTTTAGAAAAATACAAAAAAATTGAAAAATTTTCAAAAATTACAAAAATATTTTGCGTTTTTTGTTTGACTAAAAATGTGAAATTGGTAAGAGATAGATGAGTAAGGAGTTTTCACTCCTGAGACGTATCTCAAACCTAATTTGGAACAAGTTAATTTTTGTTTATTTCCTTCTGAATTATTTAATTTGTGAATTCTCCATAATACTGACTAAAAAGGATATCCATATGCTCAGTTAGCAGATATTATCAACATGCATAGTAACATACAGACATGAGTTGTAATTGAAAAGTTTATAATATTTAGTGCTCTAGTTTAATTGGAGAAAGCATCTTAAAAAGTGATGGAGTAAAAAAAAAAAAAACGTCTGAGATCCGAGTTATTGAGTCTGTAAGGGTGTTTTAACACCTAGTGCTCTAAAGCCAACTGGTTTGGGAGTCACTGGCCCAAAGCTCGCTACATGGATCAAGGAGTTGCAAAAATATATATATCTGAAGTCTGAGTAATTAAGTCAGTAGGGGTGTCTTAACACATGGTGCCCTAACGCTAACTGGTTTGGGAGCCACCGACCCACACTTGCTACATAGATGGAAGATATTGTATATAAATAAAAAAAATTCAAAAATCAAAGAAAAAAATCAGAAAAATCAGAAAAATTATTCCATTGCTGCAAAAAGATGTGAATTCTGATAAAACTTTAGGACATAAATATTACTCTCTTATCAACTACACTTGTGACTGTTGTGGGCAAAAATGAGTTGATTAATATTTTGTCGATAGTGTATATGGAGAATGGTAAAAATAATCGGAGAATTTACTTATTCGGTAATTAGAATGAAACAAAACACTATTGACTTGGAGTAGAAGTTTCACACTGATTAGTTTGCATTAGTTTTATTATCTTTTTAATTTTGTAAAACGTTTGTGGGTTGCTGTAAGCCCTCAAGAGACTATAACTCGTCCACTAGGGACACCTAGGGGTTTAAAGGCTTGTTTCATATGCTAAATGCAACCGTGATCCCTACTAAAGTGTCTTAGTTTAATTTTAATTATTTCTTGTATTTTATTTTGTTGTTTTGCTCGAGGACTAGCAAAATGTTAGGCTTGGGGGTATGATGAGCGGAAAATATATCAATATTTACCGCCCCTTTTACTTAATATTTTGTTTAGTTTCTCGGGTTTGATGAACGTTTTGATGTGTCTTAGTTTTTTTGCAGATAAAATAATATTGGGACACAATGAAATCATTTAGGACGAAATGTGGGTCAAATAAGGGCAAAAATTGGACTTGACATATTAATTTTGGAGATTGGAAACTTGAAGGGCGTTTTTTAACGAAGTGCAGTTTTGGAAATTCCAGTTTTCCGCATCTGTCGTATTTTGGGCATAACTCTTTACTCCGATATCGGATTGGGCTTATTCAAGTTCCAGATTAAAGAAGAATCAAAGATCTACAACTTTGAAAGACAAAATAAGTTCGAATTCGGAATATGTCATGCCCGAATTTGATGAACCATCCAGAAGTGTGTTGTGTGTAATTATTAAAGTCATTTTCAATTATTTTCAAAGCAAAAAATAAATCAATAAATAAATAATAAAAATTATCAAATCACCACCAAACATGATAAGCAATTAGTGGAGCAATTAATCATGGATTTGGTGGAGCAATTAGTGGAGCAATTAATAATTGATATGGTGGATGATTAGATGGAGGCAAAGTTTTGCCTATAAATACCAAGCCATTTCATTTGTAACTTCATACTTTCTTCTAAGGAATTCCTTAATAATACTAAGAAGATTGTATCTTATTTGTTTATTTACAGCTTTCAGTAATTAATTTCCGCTTTTGCACTTTCTTTTCTTTACTTTTCAGTTTTTATTTTCCGCAATTTACTTTTACGCACAATACTTTTCTTTCTTTAAATTTTCAGTTTTTACTTTTCAGTAATGAGGAAGTAACTCCCCTTTGCTGCGGTAAAAGGTAAAACTTTTATTACTAATATTTAGATTAATCTCCCTTAATTATAATATATAAACTAGTTAAAACCTGACTTAACGAGGATACCGCCATATTGGTCGGTTGGTAATTATTTGAATTGGTTTTAACCTGACTAAACTGGATACCGCCATATTGGTCGGTTGGTAATTAATTATTAATTTGACTTAATCTGGATACTGCCTATATGGCTGGTTGGTAATTATCATGCAAAGTTAATATATTATATTAAGGGAGATATCTAAAATAGAAGTAATAAAAGTGGATCATTTTACCTCAGCATTTTCTTTTATTGTACTTTTACTTTATTCACTTTTCAGCAATTTACTTTTCAGTAATTTACTTTCAGCATTTACTTTTCAGCATTTAATTTTCAGTATTTAATTTCAGCATTTACTTTTCAGCATTTAATTTTCAGTATTTTACTTTATGTCTTTTATTTTTTTTAAGTTTTTTTACTACCCGTAAATATGTGTCGTAACTAAGCCAGTTATCTGGGGTTGTGATGAAATCCAATATCACCGGTTTATAAATGGGTTATTTTATAGTTTGGGTAATTTAAAGGTTTACTTATTAAGTCTTAAGCTTAATGCGTATTGTTAATTGGCCATTAATAAGATTGATCTTGTAAATCTAAAATAAACTTGACAAAGGAATTTTAGGTTTATAGATAACCCTTTAATAGATTTCCTTACAGGATAGACATATACCTGTCGGGCGGGGGTTGCCATAATTGGAACTTAAACTTAATGAATCCAGGTAATTTGGTTGACATAGAAATATGGTTCAATTGGATTATACTGGGTATTTGCATCTGACCATCGAAAGAGGCTTTCGCATAATTTAGTATTTCAGGTTAGTAAACCGATTTATTACACAAACATGAAATAACCGCTTCATCTTTTAAAAGATATTATAAAGATTCACAACCCTGGATAGTTTTATAAATTTGAATTTTCTTCAATCTACTTTCAAACAATTCTATTTACTTGTTTTAATTTTAAAGTCACCACCCAATCAAACAATCAATCCATTAGATACTTGTAAACATTTAACTTCATAAATTGATAACAAAAGGTTTTAAGTCCTCGTGGGATCGATACTTTTATACTACTTGGACGATACGTGCGCTTGCGTTATACGCGTGTGATTACGCACCGGTCAATACACCAGAAACCCATTGGGCTGTTTAACGTTGAGGGATTTTATGATTTTCTTTGTGTGTTTCTTGATGATGCCCGGAGAAATGGGTTCGTGTCGAAACCTATGAAAGAACTCCTCTTTACTGCCAGAACTACTCCGGATCTAATTGACCAAATCTTAGCTTATGAACCACAAATTGACCCTGTCATTTCCAAGATAAAATGGTCCGAAAACGATCGTGGTAAGAGGCGTAGGATTAATCTGCATCTTAACCTTTAACTTTTCGTGTAGAATTTCATCTAACTATGTACTATCTTCTAAACTCTTCTTCTACTGTTTAAGTTATTGGGGACAATGTCTCATTTAGGTTTGGGGGAGGGAATTAGTTGATCAGTATCTTGTTTTTAGTTGTGTGTTGTTTTTATTTTTAGTCCAAATTGTTTTCGAAAAATACAAAAAAAATTGAAATTTTTTCAAAAATTACAAAAAAATTTGCGTTTTTGTGTTTTTATTTTGACTAAAAAAGTGAAATTGGTCAGAGATAGCTGAGTAAGGAGTTTCCACTCCTGAGACGTATCTCAAACCTAATTCGGAACAAGTTAATTTTTGTTTATTTCCTTTTGAATTATTTAATTTGTGAATTCTTCATAATACTGACTAAAATGGATCTTCATATGCTCAGTTGGCAGGTATTATCAACATACATGGTAACATACAGACATGAGCTATAATTGAAAAGTTTGTAATATTCAGTGCTCTAGTTTAATTGGAGGAAGCATCTCAAAAAGTGATGGAGTAAAAAAAAAGGTATGAGATCCGAGTTATTAAGTCTGTAAGGGTGTTTTAACACCTAGTGCCCTAAAGCCAACTAGTTTGGGAGTCACTGGCCCAAAGCTCGTTATATGGATCAAAGATGTTGCCAAATAAATATATATATCTGAAGTCTGAGTAATTAAGTCCGTAGGGGTGTCTTAACACCTGGTGCCCTAAACCCAACTGGTTTGGAAGCCACCGACCCAACACTCGCTACATAGATGGAAAGTATTGTATATAAATAAAAAAATCAAAGAAAAAATCAGATAAAACTTGGTGCCCTAAACCCAATTTTTCCATTGCTGCAAAAAGGTGTGAATTCTGATAAAACTTTAGGACAAAAATATTACTCTCTTATCAACTGCAATTGTGACTGTTGTGGGCAAAAATGAGTTGTTTAATATTTTGTTGGTTGTGTATATGGAGAATGGTAAATATAATCGGAGAATTTACTTATTCGGTAATTTAGAAAGAAAGAAAACAACTAGTAACTTGGAGTAGAAGTTTCACCTAATTAGTCACTAACTTCTTTATTCTCTTTTCTCTTGTCTTTTTGTTTTTGTGTGCATTAGTTTCTCTACCTTTTTACTTTTGTAAAATGTTTGTGGGTATTATGTTGGGTTTCTACTGTCTAACTGGGATCGATTCAAGCAAAGAAACTATGTGCGAATACAACAAGGAAGTTGCGGAATACTTACAATGAACGGTTGAGCGATGCAACGAAGAACAAAACTTCAAGCTTTTCCCTCATAGGGCTCACGGCAGTGGGCTATTTTTGTCCTCCAAAATTCGGCCATCTCCAAGCTCCAAGCTCCAAGCTTTCGAACGGTGATTCCATGCTCACAAGTGCTGTTCCCTATCACCTTCGCAAGACTCTGAAGTGTGCTAGCACTTAGTGATTTTTGCCAAAAAAATCACTATGCTTCTCCTTCAATCTCACGGTGAAACCAAAAAAAGAGGAAGAAGATGAAAGCCCCTTGGGCGTGAGAGAGAGAGAAGAGTGGAGAGAGTTGTGTTAGGTTGTTACAAAAAATGGTAATTGATTTTCTAAAAATCTAATACCAAATTTTTGCTACCAAAAAGTCAAAGCATTAATGCCTTAACCATTTCCATCAACTATTCACCCAATCAAGTGACAAGTTGTCACATCAATCGATTGACTAGTGATTTGACGCTTGATATGACTTGTGGGCCGCACTTGAATTCGAAATTCGAGTGCGCCCGCAAACACTCTCGGGCTCGGGTTCGTTAATTCCAAATTAACGAATTTTCCGTTGCGACGTAATTAAATAATTATGCCTAGCAAAATCACTATTCACATCGCTAACGAATTAATTCTAAATTAACTCGTTTGCCCAAATTAAAATCTAATTTCAATTCCGCGTCGAAATCCAATTTCGTATAATATATCGAATATATTATTTTATCGATTAATTCCAAATTAATCATTCTCTCTCTTTAAATGATATTTTATCCCAGATAAAATATCTCCGTAATTAATCCCAGATTAATTTTCACTCTCTACTAATTAATCCTAGATTAATAAAGTGCGAGTCATACGTCATCGGTGAATCTTTGGGAAACGACCCATGAGATCCCCGGATATGTTGGTAGTAAATTCCGTCGTCGGACTATCCGAACACGTACGTACCTAGTACTACGTTTTTACCGATTTACAAGACAAGGTTGGCTTCTAGCAAAGCGCCATGCCTACCAAATTCTCCAGAAATATCCTTACAAGAATAAATGATCTATATCAGGCGTAGTATACGTAGTATTGCATATTTCGATCCAATATCGGATGTCACATGCTAGGTGTGGGACACAAGAACTGGGCGACGCATGCTGTTCTAGGCCGCGGCCTAGTCGGGAGTACGGAGTAGCCACGGGTGACTAAACCGGAGAATAATGGAGTCGCCACCCGGTGTGAACCGGGAAAATGAGATTTACGGCCGCACTCACCCCTCGCAAGGGAAGACCTCAAACCGTTGGGTTCGAAATGGTCCATTACTTATGTCACTTGTAATGAAAGGATTTGTGTAATAATTTAATCAAGCTTAAGTAACACTTATTTCCAAGAGTATCATGTTTCTAAATCCATATGCACGAAAATAAAACTTACACCTAAATTTGCATATATTTCACATCTAAGATTGCATGCTTGAAAGTACATCAAAGTAGCAACGAACATACAACTTCATTGGCATATTGTATTCATGGAAACACAAGCACACACCAACCACACAAGCACACATAAAGGCGAATCAAATAATAGTGAACATGTGATTTCATAGACATATCATAAACAAATAGCCATTAAATGTCCATGCACAAATAAAAGAGCCAACTTAGTACTTAATGCAAAAAGACACTTAAGGATGCAATTAGGCATTAAAGTAAGCATACTATGACGTGGTGCAAAAGAAGATAACTAATGTGGACACAAACACACATGTGAGCACTTTTCCAAGTGGTACGTGGAATTATATCCCAAGTACAGACCACACTACCGTCCATTCGGAATCGGCTACGAAATTTATGTCTGGGTTTCCATCCGATATACCACAAGAAATAATACTCAAATGCTATCATGACATGGATATATGAATTGTAATACGTTAAGCCAAGACTAAGGGATAAATGATGCAATCAATATATGAAAGACACGGAAAATGTCGTGGTAAAGGTAGCCTTTTAGGCTTTTCTTCCCCCAAATGGAGAACCTTTTTAGTCCAACAAATAAGCCCATGCGCTTTTCATTAAAATGCGAACAACGACAAAGGTAACTATATGAAACTTCGTATACCCGATTGAACACATCTTACATTCAACCGAATATATATCAACCGGCGCGGCAAAGCATCGTGGTAAAGGATTTTAACCCCTCCAAATAGGGGACCTTTAATCCGACTTACTAAGCACATGCACTCGATTGCATCATGCATACAAAGAATAAAGACAATAACATCAAACTTAGTATGCCCGATTGAACATATCTTACATCCAACCGAACACACATCAACCGGCGCGGCAAAGCATTGTGGTAAAGGGTTTTAACCCCTCCAAATATGGGACCTTTAATCCGACTTGCTGTTTCGCTGCTCAAGCTACTGTTTTGACTCCGTTTTGCCGCTGTTTCGCTGCCGTTTCGCTGCTCACTGATTCAGGTGCATTAGTGGACTGTATTAAGATTTTTTTGGGGACTGTTTTGGGTAGTTTCGGGGTGCAGTTTTGTGGACTGTTTTGGCCAATTTTTGATGTGGTTTTAAGGTTTATTGGAGGGCAGTGTTCTGGCTGGTTTGTCGTGAATATAGGGGGCGTGTGGCGTTGAATTGAAGGGAAGTACGTACTGGGCGTGAAGATGAGTCTTTCCGTGAGGTAGTGGGTAATTTATATGTTAAAGTGGCTAGTTCACGTGGGTTGGTTTTTGCGTTTGTGTGTGTTGGCAATGGGCGCTGACCAATGAAGTGCAATGGTGTCTTTTGGCTTGAGGCAGGCCGTTTGGCGTGAGGGACGTAGTGGGCTCGTGGTGTTTGAAAACAAGAGAGGCGTGTGGTGGAGATGCAGAGGAGTTGGACGCATGTCTTACATTGAGTGTAGGTTGTGTGTCCTTTGTGAGTGTCGAAGGCTGTGAAGGTTGTGAAGGTTAGTGGGGGCGTGTTATGTGTAGGGTCAAAGAGAGGGCTGCGTTAATCTATGGTTAATTTGTGGTGAAGGGTACGGAAATGTGAGGGCAATTTATAGAGGCTTCGGGAGTATGGGCTCTTGATATCTCTTGTGATTTGTGTATGTGCCAGTTTGTTTCTAGGTTTTTTGGTTACTGCCGTGAGAGTCTAGAGGAATGGGGTTGGTTTGTTTAGTGTTTTTGTGATTTTTTTTGTGTTATTGCCGTTGGGAGTCTATGTGTTGTTTTTGGCCGTGAATCAGAGATGAGTGTCCCTTGGGTTGATTTAGTGTGTGTTTTATAGTTATCAATTAGGGTTTGCATGGATAGGGATTTGTAATATCTAATTAGTGTCAGAAAAGGAAAATATATATTGATTGGGGGACAAATTTTGGTGAATTAGGAATGTGAATATTTGATTGGTTTAGATTAGGAATACAATATATTTAATTGATTAGGATTGATTTTATTAGGCATTTATTTGTTTTTAATTTAATTTAATTTGTTTTAATTTAATTTAATTTAAATTGGAATTTAATTTGTGTTGGATTTTAATTTAATTTAAATTAGTTAAGTTTAATTAATTTAATTTAATTTGTGACATGTATTTAAAGGTTTTAATTATTTTGGATTGGGCTTGGGTGAGATGGGCTTGGATATGGGGTTTTGGGCCAAGGTTAAGTGTTTGCGGGTTTTTTTTTTAGGCTAAAGGTGCTTTAAAACGGAGGTCCACCAGCAAGCTTGGAGCTAAACATGCGGATAAAATTTAACGGAATGCCGATTCCCTTCCAACAACCGTTTCCCGCAATTTCCTCGACTAAAAAGGTAGTGCCTCCAACTGAAACTCATCATCGGGTTTCACATGAAAAAATGCAATGCCTACAGTCGCCCCCACTTTGATGGGACTTGTGCAGTGTGTGACTTTGAACAATCCTATCAAAGTTATGCAATGCATTTCTACTTACCTGGTTCGCCAGCTATTGCTTGACTTTCCATGTGTTGCGTGGAGTTGATGTTGTGCCGTACCTGGCATGCTAAACCTCGTACCCAAGGCGTCGATGTAATATCTCCATACCCGGAGTGCCGTACCTATCGTGCTAAACCTCATACCCAAGGCGTCGCAATAATATCTCCATACCCGGAGTGCCGTACCTGGCGTGCTAAACCTCATACCCAAGGCGTCGCAGTAATATCTCCATACCCGGAGTGCCGTACCTGGCATGCTAAACCTCATACCCAAGGCGTCGCAGTAATATCTCCATACCCGGAGTGCCGTACCTGGCGTGCTAAACCTCATACCTAAGGCGTTGCAGTAATAAATCCATACCCGGAGTGCCGTACCTGGCGTGCTAAACCTCATACCCAAGGCGTCGCAGTAATATCTCCATACCCGGAGTGCCGTACTTGGCGTGCTAAACCTCATACCTAAGGCGTTGCAGTAATATCTCCATACCCGGAGTGCCATACCTGGCGTGCTAAACCTCATACCCAAGGAGCGTAGTAATATCTCCATACCCGGAGTGCCGTACCTGGCTTGCTAAACCTCATACCCAAGGCGTCGCAGTAATATCTCCATACCCGGAGTGCCATACCTGGCGTGCTAAACCTCATACCCAAGGCGTCGCAGTAATATCTCCATACCCGGAGTGCCGTACTTGGCGTGCTAAACCTCATACCCAAGGCGTCGCAGTAATATCTCCATACCCGGAGTGCCGTACCTGGCGTACTAAACCTCATACCTAAGGCGTTGCAGTAATATCTCCAAACCTGGAGTGCCGTACCTGGCGTACTAAACCTCATACCCAAGGCGTTGCAGTAATATCTCCATACCCGGAGTGCCGTACCTAGCGTCCTAAACCTTAGACCTAAGGCGTCGCAGTATATCTCCATACCTGGAGTGCTGTACCTGGCGTGCTAAACCTCATACCCAAGGCGTCGCAGTAATATCTCCATACCCGGAGTGCCGTACCTGGCGTGCTAAACCTCTTACCCAAGGCGTTGCAGTAATATCTCCATACCCGGAGTGCCGTACCTGGCAAAATTGATCTGATGTCTCCATACCCGGATTGCCGTACCCGGCAAAATTGATTTGATGTCTCCATACCCGGAGTGCCGTAGTCGGTAAAACTGATCAGATATCTCCATACCCGGAGTGCCGTATCCAGAAAAATTTATCTGATGTCTCCATACCCGGAGTGCCATACTCGGCAAACTGATCTGATGTTAATGTGGGCCTCGCCCCCAGAGTGCCATACCTGGCCAGACTGATGCTGATAAGGATGTGGGCCCCGCCCCGAGAGTGCCATACCCGGCCAGACTGATGTTGATTAGGATGTGGGGCTCCCCCTAGAGTGCCATACCCGGCTTGTTCATTCCTGAACTGTGTTTCCATTCTTGGAGTACCGTTCCCGGCTTGTTCATTCTCGAACTGTGTTTCCATTCTTGGAGTGCCATTCCCGGCTTGTTGATCCTCGAACTGTGTTTCCATTCTTGGAGTGCCATTCCCGGCTTGTTCATTCTCGAACTGTGTTTCCATTCTTGGAGTGCCATTCCCGGCTAAACTGATACTGATGTTGATGTGGGCCTCGGCCCTAACTGCTACTGATATAGGCCTCGCCCCCAGGTTGATACTGATATGGGCCTCGCCCCAAGCTGATACTAATATGGGCCTCACCACCGACTGATACTGTAGTGGGCACCTCGACCTCAAACTGATGCAGATGTGGACCTCACCTCTAAACTGATACTGATGTGGGCCTCGGCCCTGTGACTCATCCCCAAACTGATGCTGATGTGGCCCTCGGCCCTGCTACTGATATGGGCCTCGCCCCCAGACTGATACTGATATGGGCCTCGCCCCAAGCTGATACTGATATGGGCCTCACCTCCAACTGATGCCGATATGGGCCTCGCCCCCAGACTGATACTGATCTGGGCCTCACCCCAAACTGATGTGGGCCTCGCCCCCAGACTGATATGGGCCTCGCCCCAAACTGATACTGCTGTAGGCCTCGCCCCAAACTGATGTGGGCCTCGTCCCCATACTGATATGGGCCTCGCCCCAAACTGATACTGCTGATATGGGCCTCGCCCATTTGATTCATTCCTGAAGACTGCTGACATTGTACGGTTGCTGCTTCTGGTTGGCTTGCATTTGACGCTTTCTCTTTTTCTCCTTTGAAACCTGTTATTACAAAAGAACAAACACAAAAGGATGCAAATATGTTACGTGTATGTATGCATGCATGAATGAATTTTCTATTCCGTTGGGTTAGGTTGTCCACCAATTCCATTGGTGACTACTCGGTTTTCTCCTCCTCTGGCAAAGTATTGCTTCAATCTATCCACATTGATCGGTGCAGTGAACTCATTTCCTTCCAAGTCCGATAGTCTCACTGCCCCATTTCCCATTACTAAACGGTTATTCTGTCATTTCTGTTTGCTTCTTTTTGGAATCCCCCGTGTTCTGAGTGTCGCTGAATATCATGGTATCAGGGTTGAATGCTTTTGTCAAACATACTCATGTCATGCAGTTTGAAAGGAAAGGACTCAGGCAAGTAGGCGAAATGGATGTCTTTATTATTATTCAGGAAAAGGTTCAAACAAGTAGACGAAGTTTATGTCTTTATTAAAAATGCAGAAAATAAACCAGAAAGTGCAGTTTCATTGTCTTCTTCCTCGGCCTACGGTTCTATACTACTGTTATCCTTTATCTCAATACAATAAGCCTGGTGATTGAGAGTTTGGAGGACAAAGGTTTCGGGTAGGCCGAAGTTGATCATGTAAGTCGGTGGGGGAACAGAGTGATAATCTGGCAGAGGGTTGGTGTGTGTGCTAGGCTGTTCTTTTTCAGGATCGGGTATTTTGTGGGCATCAATGAGGTCCTGAATTTCATACCGGAGGCGGGAACAGCTGTCAGTATCATGGCCGTGTTGCTGGTGGAAGTGACAGTAGCGGTCTATTCTTAGATGTTGTGGTGGGGGATTTGGAAGTGGTTTAGGCTCCAAAGGTTTTAAAAGCCCTTGCCTCTTCAGTTTCTCTAGCACCTTTGACAGGGGCCTTCCCAAGTTGGAAAACTGCAGGTTCTGGATAGCGGCAATCTCAGCAGAAACGGGCTTTGTTCCCGATGTTCCCCCAATGGGCCTCCTGTTTAGAACATAGAATTTTCTATTCTCGGCCTCTTATTCTTCAATGTCCATGACAGTTTCCCTCAACTGCCGAAAGTCTGCAATCATGGAGGTCATCCTCCTCAACTTGCTATAAATGGAGGGCTTGGTGCCCTTGATAATCATCTTAATCTGATCCTTCTCTGAAGGCCTAGTCTGCATCTTCAATAACTGACCCCTCCATCGGTCCACATACTCCTTAAAACTCTCCTCCGAATTCTGCTTAACATTCTCCAGATCACGGAGTGACAGATCGATCTCTAGGTCAGTGACATACTGCTTCAGGAAAACATCAGCCAACTCCCTCCAATCTTCCTTCACACTTTCTTCTCCAAACTGTGGTACCACACCACGGGAGCTCCTTCAAGCGACATTCCAAACATTTTCTACACTTGGCGCCGAGATAAGCCAACTGAACTCATGACTGATACAAACTGTCGGAGATGCACCCTTGGATCCCCATTCCCATTAAACTTAGCCATATCAGGCATCTTGAACTGTGCCGGCAACTGTTCCTCGAAAGTCAGGTGTGTCATAATCCAGGAAATCCTCATTCTTACCCCTCATCTTGCGGGTAACCGACTCAACCTGATCCCGAAGTTTCTGTAACTCTGTCTGAGACCCAGATACTCTGTCTGCTGTATACTCTGCCATCATCATCAAAAAAGTGGGGATATCATCCCCCAACCCATTCAGAGGCTCCTCACGCCTCACATTCTCAGAAATTCCCCCAGCACGGGGCACAGCCATACCAGCCACAACAGTAGTCAAAGCTTGCAACTGTTCAGTGACCTTGGCGAGACTGTTCTCTAACTGATCCATACGGGATACCTCATTACCAGATTCACTCATGACTGTTACTGTTCTTTTAATGAGCCTTGTCCCTTCTCTAACCCAAACGGTATCTATGATGTCTTTTTGAGACATAGAGGGTGTTAACATGATATATGTGTGCATGAGGTGCATGAGATGCAGGTAACATATATATAACATACTAAATTAAAATTAAAATTTTCAAACAAATCGGACTGTTATCATTTTAGAAGCTTTCGGGCTAATTGTTATAGGAGTGAACTCATCCCAGTTTAAATGGCCCAATGAGTTCACATCTCATGACAAAGAGCCCGACTAAATCCAAATGGTAACGTTCCGAATGCAAACACAAAGTGGCCCATCAACACTTAGAAGCCTTTGGCCCAACTGTCATAAAATACATTCTTGTCCCAGTTTAAATGGCCCAACAAGCCCATATCTCATGACAAATGGTCCAAACGGATCCAAACGACGATGTTCTCACACACAAGCATAAAAGATAATGCAAACATAAAGTAATAATTCTACGAATGGCCCATCAACATTTCAGAAGCTTTTGGCCCAACCGTCATAAAATACGTTATTGTCCCAGTTTAAATGGCCCAACAAGCCCATTCTCATGACAAATGGTCCAACTGCATCCAAATGAGGATGGTCCACTAGCACATACTCAAGGAAATAATTGTTACTTTAACCATACAAACCCGGTCTATGGGTGGGTTCGCAGGAGTATAGACAAAGGCTCTCGTCGGCGAAGGATGGCCCACAACTAGGTCTCCCCAATCAAGGGTTCGAGAAACCAAGTGAGCGCACCCTTTTTTATACACTAAGGTACGTGCCAATGAGCTATGGTGTGTGACGGACTGTCAAATGGATGTCCCGTTGTAGATTCCCCAGAGGGAAGGTGGAGCGAGGCTCACTTAAATACCCAAGCCTCTTAGGCTCTTATCGCTTGGTGTCAGGAATAAACAACGAGTCCTCCAAATTAGTCCATCACAATAGGCTACGAGTAGATGGCCATATAGTGAATGAAAGAAGACACCAAACCATTACCTAGCCTTAAAATGCCTTTGATTAAAACCCTATTTTATCCACTATAGGACACGGTCAATTAAAACATAAATCCAATAATTACAAGACAATATTCGGGGCCGATTCTCTATCCCCAGTGGAGTCGCCAGACTGTGGGACACAGGAACTGGGCGACGCATGCTGTTCTAGGCTCGCGGCCTAGTCGGGAGTACAAGTAGCCACGGGGGACTAAACCGGAGAATAATGGAGTCGCCACCCGGTGTGAATCGGGAAAATGAGATTTAAGGCCGCACTCACCCCTCGCAAGGGAAGACCTCATACCGTTTGGTTCGGAATGGTCCCTTACTTATGTCACTTGTAATGAAAGGATTTGTGTAATAATTTAATCAAGTTTAAGTAACACTTATTTCCAAGAGTATCATGTTCTAAATCCATATGCACGAAAATAAAACTTACACCTAAATTTGCATATATTTCACATCTAAGATTGCATGCTTGAAAGTACATCAAAGTAGCAACGAACATACAACTTCATTGGCATATTGTATTCATGGAAACACAAGCACACACCAACCACACAAGCACACATAAAGGCGAATCAAATAATAGTGAACATGTGATTTCATAGACATATCATAAACAAATAGCCATTAAATGTCCATGCACAAATAAAAGAGCCAACTTAGTACTTAATGCAAAAAGACACTTAAGGATGCAATTAGGCATTAAAGTAAGCATACTATGACGTGGTGCAAAAGAAGATAACTAATGTGGACACAAACAGACATGTGAGCACTTTTCCAAGTGGTACGTGGAATTGTATCCCAAGTACAGACCGCACTACCGTCCATTCGGAATCGGCTACGGAATTTATGTCTGGGTTTCCATCCGATATACCACAAGAAATAATACTCAAATGCTATCATGACATGGATATATGAATTGTAATACATTAAACCAAGACTAAGGGATAGATGATGCAATCAATATATGAAAGACGCGGCAAATATCGTGGTAAAGGTAGCCTTTTAGGCTTTCTTCCCCCAAATGGAGAACCTTTTTAGTCCAACCAATAAGCCCATGCCTTTTTCATTACAATGCGCACAACGAAAAAAGTAACTATATGAAACTTCGTATACCCGATTGAACACATCTTACATTCAACCGAATATATATCAATCGGCGCGGCAAAACATCGTGGTAAAAGATTTTAACCCCTCCAAATAGGGGACCTTTAATCCGACTTACTAAGCCCATGCGCTCGATTGCATCATGCATACAAAGAATAAAGACAATAACATCAAACTTAGTATGCCCGATTGAACATATCTTACATCCAACCGAATACACATCAACCGGCGGGGCAAAGCATCGTGGTAAAGGGTTTTAACCCCTCCAAATATGGGACCTTTAATCCGACTTACTAAGCTCATGCGCTCGATTGCATCATGCATACAAAGAATAAAGACAATAACATCAAACTTAGTATGCCCGATTGAACATATCTTACATTCAACCGAACACACATCAACTGGCGCGGCAAAGCATCGTGGTAAATGATTTTAACCCCTCCAAATAGGGGACCTTTAATTCGACTTACTAAGCCTATGCGCTCGATCGCATTATGCATATGAAAATAAAGACAATCATATCAAACTTAGTATGCCTGATTGAACATATCTTACATCCAACCGAACACACATCAACCGGTGCGGCATAGCATCGTGGTGGTAAGGATTTTAACCCCTCCAAATAGGGGACCTTTAATCCGACTTACTAAGCCCATGCGCTCGATCGCATCATGCATAAACAAGTAACATGCGGAATTTAAATGACGAATAATAAATAAATCAAAGCAACATAAAACAAAAGAAAGTGCCGTTTACTCAAGCGGTGCGTGGAGTTGTATCCCGAGTACAGATCATACTACCGTCCATTCGGAATCGGCTATGAAATTTATGTCCGGGTTTCCATCCGATATACCGCGAGAGTTGACACATCTTTCATTTTATTCCAAAGCCACAACATACAATATTTCGTAATCCATGCATATTTATCTACTTAAGGGCCACAACATGCATTTTAACATAACAATCATGCGAACGATACTCAATAAATAAAAAAATAAAACAAAAAATGAATGTGGAAAATACCCTCAAGTCTAACCTTTTATGTCGACTTTCGGACTCGCGTTTCACGGCCGTCGGAAGGGCTATCACTCCGCAACTTTTCTGGTTCACTGGTTTGTGTTTTACCTTGCTGTTTCACTGCTCAAGCTACTGTTTTGACTCCGTTTTTTCCGCCGTTTCGCTGCCGTTTCGCTGCTCACTGTTTCAGGTGCATTAGTGGACTGTATTTAGGTTATTTTGGGGACTGTTTTGGGGTGCTGTTTTGGGGACTGTTTTGGGCAGTTTTTGATGTGGTTTTAAGGTTTATTGGAGGGCAGTTTTCTGGCTGGTTTGTCGTGAATATGGGGGGCGTGTGGCGTTGAATTGAAGGGCAGTACGTGCTGGGCGTGAAGATGAGTCTTGCCGTGAGGTAGTGGGTAATTTATATGTTAAAGTGGCTAGTTCACGTGGGCTGGTTTTTGCGTTTTGTGTTGTTGGCAATGGGCGCTGACCAATGAAGTGCAATGGGGTGTCTTTTGGCTTGAGGCAGGCCGTTTGGCGTGAGGGACGTAGTGGGCTCGTGGTGTGTGAAAACAAGAGAGGCGTGGTGGAGATGCAGGGGAGTTGAGTGTAGGTTGTGTGTAGGTTGTGTGTCCTTTTTGAGTGTCGAAGGCTGTGAAGATTGTGAAGGTTAGTGGGGGCGTGTTATGTGGTGAAGGGTACGACAATGTGAGGGCAATTTATGGAGGCTTCGGGCGTATGGGCTCTTGATATCTCTTGTGATTTGTGTATGTGCCAGTTTGTTTCTAGGTTTTTTGGTTACTGCCGTGAGAGTCTAGAGGAATGGGGTTGGTTTGTTTAGTGTTTTTGTGATTTTTTTTGTGTTATTGCCGTTGGGAGTCTATGTGTTGTTTTTGGCCGTGAATCAGAGAGGAGTGTCCCTAGGGTTGATTTAGTGTGTGTTTTATAGTTTTCAATTAGGGTTTGCATGGATAGGGATTTGTAATATCTAATTAGTGTCACAAAAGGAAAATATATATTTGATTGGGGGACAAATTTTGGTGAATTAGGAAGGTTGAATATTTGATTGGTTTAGATTAGGAATACAATATATTTAATTGATTAGGATTGATTTTAATTAGGCATTTAATTTGTTAATTAGGTGAGTAAATATTTTAAATTGGTGAGTGATTTATTAAATTAGGAATTGATTTATTTTAATTTTGGTAATGAGATTTTAATTAAATATTTGTTTAATTTAATTTAGATTTAATTTAAATTTAATTTGTTTTAATTTAATTTAATTTAAATTGGAATTTAATTTGTGTTGGATTTTAATTTAATTTTAAATTAGTTAACTTTAATTTAATTTAATTTAATTTAATTTGTGACATGTATTTTAAAGGTTTTAATTATTTTGGATTGGGCTTGGGTGAGATGGGCTTGGATGTGGGTTTTGGGCCAAGGTTAAGTGTTTGCGGGTTTTTTTAGGCTAAAGGTGCTTTAAAACGGAGGTCCACCAACAAGCTTGGAGCTAAACATGCGGATAAAATTTAACAGAATGCCGATTCCCTTCCGACAACCGTTTCCCGCAACTTCCTCGACTAAAAAGGTAGTGCCTCCAACTGAGACTCATCATCGGGTTTCACATGCAAAAATGCAATGCCTACACTAGGACTGGGGCTGGAATTGTGTCTGCCCCGTACGAAGCACATATCAGATCTCTGGTAACTAGTCTCTATAATCGGATAATCATGACCTAGTCATATTATCCTGATGACTGCAGTACATAAGAGAACCAGTTTTGTATCCTACGTGACCATCATCTCCACTATGACTGGAGTGATACTTCCATCTTGACATCACACCCAACACACTACGATTCTCAATATACCCAGCAGAGGCATACACAAAACCTGTTAAAGGCCTGGACGACCAAAACCCAAGTATACTGATTGTCACAAGTATTAGCGGTGCAAGTCTCAGGTTAAGACCAAATACACATACCCTTATTTCGGACTTCCATAGACACATAGTCAGACTACCAATGGAATTCCGAGGGGTATATCCAGAGTGAAGCTGTTTCCATACTATCGGTAAACACAACCTCCTATTACACTTGTATTAGTATCATATACCCAAATATATGAGAACTATGCTGTTATGCCCTCACAACGCGCACAAGTGTAATACTAGTCTTTTTCGCATTATCGATGTCCAATCTTGATAATACTATGACTAGGGATATTTAATGATTAAACCTTTATGGATTGATACTGTCTCATATCATCTCAATCCAGGAACAAATCATAAGGACCTCCTATCATTTATACATAGTTAATTTGTACAACAACACCATGATATGTACAAATAGTGACGCTATGGGTCATAATTGTCCAACAATCTCCACTTGGCCTATAGCCAGTCACTCAAGTGTCCTACACCCGAACTATGTATGGTTCACTCAAACTTCTGCTGAGAAAATGCTTTCGTCAGCGGATTTGCATGATTATCATCTGATGCGATTTATACGATCATCATATCACCATGATGTATGATCCGAACGAATCAGATGAATAGATTGAAGTATTTATCTGGATCGTTGATGAGACCATTAATTCTTTAGCGAGCGCTAAAGCCTAACTCAGTTGCAAACAGAACTATTCCTAATCTAATTAGGATTATTATCGACCCAAATGGCTTCTATTGTTGCCTTAGCCACATCAAAACCCGCATTTGTTGTTTATTCGGTAACAGTATCTTCCCTGGAAGATTTCTAGCTCACTGTACCTGTAGGACACAGAAATGGGCGATGCTGTTCCGGGCTCGCGGCCCGGTTGGGAGTACGGAGTAGCCCGCGGGGGACTAAACCGGAGAATAAAATGGAGTCGCCACCCGGTGGAACCGGGAAAATGATTTAAGGCTGCACTCACCCCTCACAAGGGAAGACCTCAAACCGTTAGGTTCGGAATGGTCCCTTACTTATGCCACTTGTAATGAACGGATTTGTGCAATAATTTAACTAAGTCTACACAACATACATGTCTGAAATTAACCTAGATCTAGTTCCCGTTCATAAAGGCAAACATACAATATCACACAACGAACATGTTAAATTATCAAACATGAAAACTAAATAACAACCTAAGCAAACGTAGATAAAACTCATATTGCGAAGTAAATAACTATAACATACAAAGGGAAATAACATACTAATGACCTAATCATGCTTAAGAAATAAATAATATACTAGCAACCTAATCATGGTCAAATACAAGGTTTGGATGAAACGAAATACGTGTGTCTCTCAAGTGATACGTGGCATTGTATCCCGAGTGCAAACCGCAATACCGTCCATTCGGATACGGCTACGGAATTTACGTCCGGGTTTCCATCCGATATACCACAAGAGAGAAACATGTTCCGTTCACCCGGAAATCACATCATGCACCAATTCACATAATCATGCGAAATAAATAATAAAATAACTAAAAATAAAGGATAATAAATAAAAGGGTGCCCTCATGTCTTACCTTTTAAGTCGCTTTCCGGGAGTGCGTTCCACGGTGCCCGAAGGGATATCGTTTTGTTGTTTTCACTGTTCCGCTATTTCTACTGTTTTCACATGTTCACTATGTCTACTGTTTTACTGCAGTTTTTTAGTCTATTTTTGGGGGGTAATTTTGCTGTTGTTTCGGGGTTGCTTCGGGTTAATTCAGGGACTGTTTTGGGGTTATTGAGTTTGGCAGTTTTATTGAGTTGAGGCTTGCGCTGATTGGGCCTTTGATGCGCTGAATGTTGGGCTTCACATGAGACGTTAGGCATGATGGGATGATGATTTAGGCGTGATGGGCTGATGATGTGTGAAGGCAGAATGTTGACAGGTGGTGTATTGAAGCGGTCATTGGCGTGAAGGTCAGCGAATGGCTGGCTTGTGCTGAATGAGGACGTGTGGTGTGTGTTGCTTGTGTGCAGGTCGTGAAGCTGTGAAGGTTATGTGCGTTTTATAAAGGTTAATGTGTGAATGCTATGTTTATGAAGGTGGCTAAGGGCGTGGATTGTGGCGTTTAGGTCTTGGTTTGCAGCTTTTTGTTGCTTGTCTGCTTTGTGAATGGGGAGAAGGTGAGATTCACGCCTGGTGTAGGAATGGGTGACATGGGTTTAGTTGATTTGGTGGTTAGTGTTTGTTACGTGCAGTGGAGTGCATGGGTAGTTTCCATTTTATGTTTGTTGTAATTGGGTGAGGGGCGTGAGTTTAGGTGTATGGGCGTGAGGCATTTGTTTTGTGAATTGTTTATTATTTGTTAGTGTTGTTGTTTATTTATTTTATTATTTATGGTGAGTGGGTTTTGTTGATATTTTTTTTTTGTTTGTTAGTGTGTGATGAATTTGTGTGTGTGTGTGAGAGATGGTAAAACATGTGGGGTGGGAATTATTGTTATTGTTTATTTGTTTGTGGAATTTGTTGAATTTTGTTGTTATTAAATTGGTTTGTATTTTTTCAATTGTTTGATTTTGTTTGAATTTGTTTAATTGGTTGGTGGCTTATTATTTTATGTTTGTGCATGGAAGTTGAAGGGTCACAGGGGTAGGCTTTAAGGTTCGGGGCGAGAATAAATTTTGATACAAAGGCTCAACGAGCAAATCTCGAGGTTAAGCGAGCGAACAAAAATCCAATAAAACGTCAATTCTTGACTTTTCCCTTCCGTCGTCCGTTTCCCGCGACTCCCGTGACTTAAAATGTGGTGCCTCCGTACGAGGCTCATCATTGGGCGGGTATGCAAAAATGCAATGCCTACAGTACCGTTATTCAAACTGTATAGTACCGTTTGTGACTTATAGTCGTTTTTATCGGTTAGGAAACTTGCAGTAGTGATCTCAGTCACTTCAAGTTCTCTTTCTCCATAGTTTAAGACAGCATCCTTAGTTCATCTAAGATACTAAAGGATGTTCTTAACATCAATCCAATGACTATCATTTGGATTGGCCTGATTGTGACTCCATATGCTCAAAGCGTATGAGACACCAGGTTGTGTACATTTTTCAATGTACGAGTTCTCAGAGATTGTCAAAAACTTTCAGATCTTTCCCAGAAGATCTTTATTCCTAGAATAAAGGTTGTTTCTCCCAAGAATTCTACGGAGAATTTTCATGAAAGCCAAGCTTTCACCGATTGTATTATGAGAATATCATTTCCAAGAATGACATGTCATCATTAATTATAGGACATTAATTGTCAGTGCGCTCCCACTAACCT
Organism: Zanthoxylum bungeanum; assembly: GCA_019454045.1. Lineage (NCBI taxonomy): Eukaryota > Viridiplantae > Streptophyta > Magnoliopsida > Sapindales > Rutaceae > Zanthoxylum > Zanthoxylum bungeanum. The sequence goes on along the minus strand of SKCR01029329.1, from coordinate 22,269 downwards.
CCTTATATACACAAGAATCATTTCGTTTTGAATTAAATCATATACCATTATGATTACATCAAAACGATAATTCCAAAAACATATGCTTGCTTCAATCCAAACATGGATCGAATAACCTACAAACCTTGCTTGCTAGTTTTGGTACGACAAAACCGTCAGGTGTTGAACATCCTCCAAAAGGTTTCCGTTTAAGGAAACCGATTTTGTTGTTCAGCTGTCATATTTCATAAATGAAACACGCAGCATCAGCAAGCATTATCCAAATGGATTTAACCATGGCAACAAGTAAAAGGTTTTGTTGTAATCAACACAATGTTGATAACGATACATTTCTGCTACAAGCCTAGCTTAGTATGTTGGTATGTTGTTATTCATGTATGTCTTCCTTGAAGACTTATATAGTACCAATAGGCACAATGTCTTGCGGTACATCAACCAGTATCCAAACATAGTTGATATACATGGAATCCATTTCGGATTTCATGACATTTTGCCATGATAGGGAGTCGATACCTTGTATCACTTCCTCATACATAGTCAGTTGGTATTCCTCAATAAGATTGACATCTTTATGAGGTGAGATTAGAAACTCATACCCCAGTTTATTTTCTGACTCTCTCCGACTTACGTGGTTCTTGTGTATTCGAAGATTATTGGTATAGTTTCATCCTTGATGAACTATTTATGTTCCATTAGGATTTGGTGCCTGGAACAGTATTACTCTGATTTTCATCGAGTTTTACTATCCTCCCATTTATTACTGCATATAGGTATTCCTCTTAGGAAAACTGCATGGTGAGCAACAATTTAATTGTTCTCTTGTGAGTTGTATAAGTACTATACTTTGGTTTCCCTAGGATAACCTACAATTAGGCACTTATCCAATTTTATTTTTAGTTTGGTATCATCCAAACATATGCCCAGCATCCCCAAATCATCAGGAATGAGAAACCCGATTTCTTTCCTGTTCATATCTAATATGAATTCTGTCAAATAGATTTTTATTGGAACCTTATTCAAAATAAGTTTTGTACTGTTAATGATTATCCGTTGAAGGAAATGGTAGCTCAGAGCGACTCATGATTAACCTTATCATGTCCAACAAAATTCGGTTTATCCTGTTCGGACACACCGTCAAATTGACGTGTTCCGCTTTTATGGATGTTGAAGCTTCCAAGCTCATGGGTGAGTATCCATATCACCTTCATTTGACTCTCTTATGTGCTAGTAAGAACAAATTGAACAAATTTGATCTCCCAATAAGAAGCAAATTTTCCCTATGGAGAGAGAAGAAATCGCCCATAATAGTAAAGAGGCCATTTCAGAGAGAAAACAGACTTGCCCTTTTTATTTTGTTTTTTATTTTTCGGCCTCCTCCAAGGAATTCAATGGCCACATGCTTTTTTTTAAAACAAAAACAAGCAATAAATGCTTTGCAGTGGCTTTTGAAATTTCGGCCAAATCACTTTTATATTTGAAAAGTCAAAATGACTTTTAGCCTTTGTTTTCCAAAACGTAGGCTGTGACAAATTTCCTTTTTCAAGTTATAAAAATAATAATGGCCACTATTTCATATGCTTTTGTCGGCCAAGTCTTTCTTTTCAAATACGTGGCCATTCGGCCAAATAAACAATTTAAGGCCATTCGGCCAATTAATGACAGGGAGAGAGACTAATAAAAATAATTTTCAAAATTCATTAATTGTCAATCTTTAGTTGGTATGTGTATATATATATCAAATCTAATTTATTATATTACCAATCACTTATATCAATTGTTGACAATTGATGTAAGTCATGGGTCCCACCCATTTAATTCAAAATTTGGTCGGCTTACACAACACACATTGGGCTCGGGTTCGTTTAATCCGATTAAACGAACTTTCCATCGCGGTATAATAAATCCAATTTAATTAAATAATAATACCCAGTAAAATTATTACGAAAAACGCTCGCGAATTAATTCCAAATTAAATCATTCGATAAATTTAAAATCCAATTTAATTTCTCGTTGAAATCCGATTTCAATTAATATATCTAATATATTATTTAGCCCAATTAAATAAATTAAATAGTAAAATCTAATTTAACTATTAAATTTATTTTACCGATTAATTCCATATTAATCGCATTCTCTCCTCTCGACGAATTTAATCCCAGATCAATTCTTTCTCTAAAAATTAATCCCAGATTAATTCTTGCCGTAATTAATCCCAGATTAATTTTCTCTCTCTAATTAATCCCATATTAATATTCTCTCTCTTAATTAATCCAAGATTAATATTGTTCGAGTCAACATCATCGGTGAATATTTGGCATGCGACCCAAGAGATACCTGGATATGTTGGCAGTACCACGTACTTACCGATTTATAAGACATGGTTGGCTTCTAGCAAAACATCGTGCCTACCCAATTCTCCAGAAATATTCTTCTACGGAATACATGATATTTGTCAGGCGTAGTATACGTAGTATTGTGTATTACGATCCAGTATCGGATGTCACATGCTAGGCCTGGGGCTGGAATTGTGTCTGCCATGTACGAAGGATATATCGGATCACTAGCAACTAGTCTCTTTATGATCGGAAAGTCATAACTTAGTAATACTTCCCCGATGGCTATAGCACTTAGAGTACCAGTTATGTATCCATGCGTGATCATCATCTCCAAATGACTGAAGTGATACTTCCATCTTGACATCACACCCAATACACTACGATTCTCAGTATACCCAGAAGAGGCGTACACAGAACCTGTTAAAGCCCTGGTCGACCAAAACCAAAGTGTATTGATTGTCGCAAATATTAGCGATTTAAGTCTCAGGTTAAGACCAAATACACCTACCCTGATTCGGATTCCCATAGACACGTAGTCATACTACCAATGGGATTCCGAGGGGTCTATCCAGAGCGAAGCTGTTTCCGTACCATCGGTAAACAGAACCTCCTATTACACTTGCATGAGTATCCATACCCAAATATATGAAAACTATGTTGTTACGCTTCCATAACACGCACAAGTGTAATACTAGCCTATTCCGCATTATCGATGTCCAGTCTCGATAATACTACGACTAGGGATATTAATGATTAAACCTTTATGGATTAATGTCTCATATCTTATTAATCTGGTACTAACCATATGGACTTTCATCATTTATATATCCAGGTAATCCAATTACAAATGATAAAAGAGCAATTTCTTTTGTCACATAGTTAATTTGTACAACAACACATGTTCTGTACAAATAGTGATGCTATGGGTCATAATTGTCCAACACGACATCGATTACGAAGCTTTCCAAAGTCAATGGGTCCCGCTTAACTGGAATCATTAAGTTTGTTGTGCCAAAGCCAATGCTTAGTTGATTCAGAGGAAAAGGTTAGGAAAATATATTTGATATATTGGCATATATATTGCATATATGTTTCGGACTTGGAGGTCCACCTACTGGATCTATGAATTGGATGAGATCCAATTGATCTTAGAGATCTACCTAGTTAAATATCATACAGCTTGTTGGCCAAATTCAAGGTTGTGTGTTATTTAACGGGATCCTAGCCCACTAGGAAACTAGGTTTCCCGAGTACTCAATAGAGGGTTAGAGGCTTGCCGAAAAATAGTGGGAGGCTAGTACTGAATTTGCAATTTCGTTCAAATACTTAGCTTTACGTGCTTTCAAATTATTTCGTCAATTACATTTATTAGTTGGACTAATATTTTATTATTTTTCTTATAACAGTTAGACTGTACCCTACATCATTAATTGAATAGTTTGACTATTGCAATTAAGATGACATGAAAGAACAGTGTCAGAGACATCGTCATAGGCGATAATGTCTTTAATGGCGCGAACTTTTCTAACTGGGAAATGAATCTCAGGATTGTCCTGGGATCCGAGAAGTTGCTTGTAGGACACAAAAATCGGCGACGCTGTTCCAGGCTCGCGGCCTGGTCGGGAGTACAGAGTAGCCCACGGGGGACTAAACCAGAAATAAAATGGAGTCGCCACCCAGTGTGAGTTGGGAAATGATTTAAGGCCGCACTCACCCCTTGCAAGGGAAGACCTCAAACCGTTGGGTTCGAAATGGTCTCTTACTTATGCCACTTGTAATGAACGGATTTATGCGATAATATAACCATGCCTACACAATATACACACAAGAATAACTTGCATCTAAGTTTGCATACAACCTATGCATAAGTTCGCATACAACTTATATCTAAGTTTGCATGCATAAAAGTAAATCGAAATAACGACAAGCACACAAGCTCATGAACACATGCGTGAACGTTTCCTCAAGCGATACGTGGAGTTGTATCCCATGTACAGACCGCACTACCATCCATTCAGATTCGGCTATGGAATTTATGTCTGGGTTTCCATCCGATATACCACGAGAGGCAACACTCAAGCATTAACATAAACACAATCATTAACCCAATGTTGACATACATGAAACATACGATAATGCATATAACCATAAATAACCGAAGGGACAAAACATGCAAAATAACAAGGAGGATAAATAACGCAAAATAAATACAGAATAATAAAGTAACAATAAACATAAATTTAATGTAAGATAATAAAAGACTAATAATATCAAATAAATGCGGAATAGTAAATATGTGACCAAAGAATTTGGCCATTTTCAATGTAGGACTTCGCATGCCCGGTTGGACATATTCCACGTCCAACCAAGCATGACGTGTCTGTGATAACAAAATAAAATATAACAAAGGGTGCCCTCAGGTCTTACATTTTAAGTCGCTTCTTGGGAGTGCGTTGGGACGTCGCCGGAAGGGTTAACATTTTGCTACTTTTCTGGTTCGCGGGTTCACAGTTTTGCTCACTGCTTCGCTGTTTCGTCCGCGCTTTCCTCACTATTTTTTGACGTATTTTACTGTGTTTGCATATCTGTTTCGGGGACTATTTTGGACTATTTTCTCACTCGGTTTCTCAGGTTAGTTTCTGTTCGGTTAGGGGCTATTTGTTGATGGTGTGTGTGGCTTTGTCATTTGCGTGGGGTTTATTTTCTTCGGTCAGTGGGGTTGGTTGTGTGAAAGAGGGACACGTGTGTCTTTGAAGTGAGTTGGTGTGAGTAGGCTTGATTTTTGTTGTTTGGTGTGTGTTTTATTTCTAGGTGGCTTAGGGGTTTCTGTTTCGGTCGGTTTGGCTTAGCAGTGTGTGCTTTATTTTTTGGCTTATATGTGTTGGTTAGGTACGTGACTTGAAGGGCTGTTGATGTCGGATAGGTACGTGAATGGGCAGCTGTTATTAGTTTGTTTGCTTGTTATTGTGTTTTCATGTGGCTCTTGTGAAGTTGGCTGAGAGTAAGTTAGTGTTGATTGTAGCGGGCTGCCGAATGAGTGGTTAGAGGGAGAGAAGGCTTTAGGGTTTGTCATTTGTTTCGGTTTACTGTGTGAGTCAAAGTGAGCTGTGAGTGGTTGATGAATGAGAAGGGTATTTGTTCGTCTTGGTGAGAATGGCGTGGATGTTTAATGGATGTGACCGTGAAGTGTGGTCTTGTGTGCAAGGTGTCATTTTTTGGCAGTGTGCATATGGTGTTTGTGCCGAGATGATGTTGGCTGGCTTTAGGGTGGTCGGTTGCTTTTGTCTTTTTTTTGACGTGAACCGTGTGTGAGTTACGTGAAGGAGAGAGGCATTAGGGTTTCTTCATTTTTAGGTTTATAGAGAGAGATGGAAGAGAGAGACTAGAGAGATGATTATGGTTTTTTAGGGTTTTTTGGTTTGTTTTTCAGAGTTTTTGTGTTTTGGTTTGGAGAGAGAGAGGACAAGAGAGGAGGCGTGCTTGAGGATTTTTGTTGAAGGGTTATGTGTTGTCGTGTAAAGCTTGAAGTGAGAGAGATGAGAGAGGGTTAGGTTTTCTTTGTTGTATTGTGTGGCCGTGAATGAGCTCTAGGGTCTAAGGGTTTGGTTTTGGGTGTCTTTTTATAATATGGAGCTAGAGTTGTCCTCATTCGGGTAGGAAAGAGATCATGTAATTGTGAGGTGGTCCATTCCCGAACCGTTACTGTGAGGTGGTCTCCCAACCGTTACTGTGATGTGGTCCATTCCCGAACCGTTACTGTGAGGTGGTCCATTCCTGAACCGTTACTGTGAGGTGGGCCTCGACCCTGGATTCATTCCCAAAACTGCTGATAAAGTGGGCCTCGACCCTGAGATTCATTCCCAAAACGGTTGATAAAGTAGGCCTCGACCCTGGGATTCATTCCCAAAACTGTTGATGAAGTGGGCCTCGACCCTGGGATTCATTCCCGAAACTGCTGATAAAGTGGGCCTCGACCCTGGGATTCATTCCCAAAACTGCTGATAGTGTAGGCTTCGACCCTGGGATTCATTCCCTAAACTACTGATGATGTGGGCCTCGACCCAGGGATTCATTCCCGAATTGCTGACAATGTGGGCCTCGACCCTGGGATTCATTCCCAGAATCGCTGACAACGTGGGCCTCGACCCTGGGATTCATTCCCGAAACTACTGACAACTTGGGCCTCGACCTTGGGATTCATTCCCAAAACTGCTTGTCTTTGCCGCTTTTTCATTTTCTTCAACACCTGCGAATAAAAACAAGACAAAAATTACGTGTATGTGATGTGTATGCATGTATGCATGGATGTGTTTCCTATTCCGCTGGGTTAGGTCTTCCTTGTGCTCCTCAGTGCTTCTTTCCTACAAAAGTCTTTGATCGCCCCCTGGGTCTGCTTACAATTTCCTTATGCCAATTCTTTTCTGGTGATTGCTCAATTTTCTTTGGTCTAATGGCTCAAGTTCTCGGTATATCCCTTATTCACAGGGTGGTAGACTTGTCGCCCCCAGATTTAGCTTTCTACTCTCCGCAGTTTGCACTTGGTCAAGGTGGACCATGTGGTGTGACATCCCGTATCAACATACTATATTACAAGCTATAAAATAGTCCCAATAGTTATACATATTGTTGCCCTCAAAGAATGCCTAGTGTTGAAACCGGAGAACCTTTAAAACTTTCAACGCAACTCAAATCCAGTCTTTGAATAAATTATCTAAGCCAGACTCAAAGTGTGTGTGTGCAAAGGTTCCTTTGCAGATTTATCCCCAGGTAAGCCAACTCAATGATTTCGTCAAAAATTGGGATCGATGGGTCAAACCAACCTAGATGTCTCAATTATGCCTGCAGTTGCTTTTCTGTGCTCAATGTGGTATGGTTTTCTTTCTCTTTTGTCTCTTTCTTTTTTCTTTTCATTTTGAACTTCTTTTTTCTTTTTTCTTTTTTCTTTTTTTCTTTTTTTTTCTTTCTCTTTTTCCCTCTTTTTTTCAACACACCTACCCTTTAAGGTAGCATTTCTCCTCATGGTGGTCCTAATACTCGCCCATGGGTAGCTTCACGCTTATCGATTATAGGAGGTTCAATTCTTTTCTTTAGAGACTTTTCTTTCATTTTCAACCATACCACACATCATAAGATAAGCAAATCAAGATAGACATCTAAGCAAACGGTCATTCACCGACCTACAATTTCTTCAACTAGTCACCTTGCCAACTACTCAGGTTTGTTGGGTTTTCTAGGTCAAACAAAGATCAATTTAAGCGTATGAAATGTGCGAATACAACAAAGTTAAGTTACGAAAATACTCACTTTGATCAGATTTGCGATGCGAAGAACACAAAAAATTCTTCAAGCTTTTCTTCTTTGTGTATTCGGCCAAGCCTCTCCATGGATGTCCTCCAAGATCCAAGCTTTGATTTGTGATTACATGCTCATGAATGTGTTTCCCTATCACCTTTGTTTGACCCCTTGGATGTGCTAGCATCAAGGAAATTTTTCCGCAAATTTCCCTCTATTGCTTCTTCTTGTTCTCGGCCAGCCAAGAACTTGAGAGAAAACATTGGCCCTTGGCCGAGAGTTTGGATAGGAGAAAGAGATGAAGTTGTCAAGTGTGGTGTGTTTTTATTTTCAAAAAATCAAATAACCATTTACCAAATCCCACTTTCCAAGAAAAATGGTATAAGGCTTTAAAAGCCTTTCAACTATTCACATCACTCAAAGTGACAAGACATCCATCACTTGAATGACTAATGATGTGACGCTTGATGTGACTTGTGGGCCCCACGTGATTCGAAATGCGAGTGGGCTCACAAACACTCCCGGGCTCGGGTTCGCTAATTCCGAATTAACGAATCTTCTGTTGCGACGTAATTAAATCAAATTTAATTAAATAATTATGCCTAGCAAAATTACTATTCACGTCGCTAACGAATTAATTCTAAATTAACTCGTTCGCCCGAATTAAAATCTAATTTTAATTCCGCGTCGAAATCTAATTCGTATAATATATCGAATATATTATTTTATTGATTAATTCCAAATTAATCGTTCTCTCTCTTTTAATTAATATTTTATCCCAGATAAAATATCTCTGTAATTAATCCTATATTAATTTTCTCTCTCTAATAATTAATCCTAGATTAATTATATCTGAGTCATACGTCATCGGTGAATCTTCGGGAAGCGACCCATGAGATCCATGGATATGTTGGCAGTAAATCCAGTCGTCGGACTATCCGAACACGTACGTACCTAGTACTACGTTTTTACCGATTTACAAGACATGGTTGGCTTCTAGCAAAGCACCGTGCCTACCCAATTCTCCAGAAATATTCTTAAAGGAATATGTAATCCATATCAGGCGTAGTATACGTAGTATTGCGTATTGCGATCCAGTATCGGATGTCACGTGCAAGGCCTGGGGCTAGAATTGTGTCTGTCGCGTACGAATCACATATCGGATCTCTGGTAACTAGTCTCTATAATCGGATAAACATAACCTAGTCATATTATCCTGATAGCTGCAGCATATAAGAGTACCAGTTCCGTATCTTACATGATCATCATCTTCATATGACTGAAGTGATACTTCCATCTTGACATCACACCCAATACACTACGATTCTCAATATACCCAGAAGAGGCGTACACAGAACCGGTTAAAGCCCTGGACAACCAAGACCAAAGTATATTGATTGTCACAAGTATTAGCGGTGCAAGTCTCAGGTTAAGACCAAATACACCTACCCTGATTCGGACTTCCATAGACACATAGTCATACTACTAATGGAATTATGAGGGGTCTATCCAGAGCGAAGTTGTTTCCGTACCATCGGTAAACACAACCTCCTATTACACTTGCATGAGTATCCAATACCTAAATATATGAGAACTATGATGTTATGCTCCGATAACACGCACAAGTGCAATACTAGTCTATTCCGCATTATCGATGTTCAATTCGATAATACTACGACTAGGGATATTTAATGATTAAACCTTTGTGGATTAATATTGTCTCATAACTTATTAATTCGGAACTAATCATATGGACTTTTATCATTATTTATCCAGGTAATCCAATTACAAATGATAAAATAGCAATTTCCTTTGTCACATAGTTAATTTGTACAACAACACAATGTTCTGTACAAATAGTGATGCTATGGTTCATAATTTTCCAACAAGGTTTTCACCGCTAAGAACCTATAGTGAAGTGCTTACGAGTCTAACATAGATCAATCACTCAAAGTATCAGATGAAAGCACATCAAGAGTTTATCGTTTCTAAGATTTCACCCTAAAGCAAACGATTTCATCATTGGACTTATGCCTCACTATTAAGGACTAAAACAAACAATCAATTTTTTTTCCCTCTTTTTTCTTTTTTCTTTTTTTTTTCTTTTTTTTTCTTCTTTTTTTTCCTTTTTTTTTTCCTCTCTTTTTTTTGAGGCCCCCCTAATGGTCTTTCTACTCTTGCCGTAAAGTTTTCTGTTCCTCAGTTTCCTTTTCCCCGATATCCATATTTGCTAAACTCTTCTTTGACAAGTCTTCTTTTTCATAACCCAACGGATATCTATAATGGCTTTTAAGAAACGAGGTTAACATGATGCGTGTATGCATGAGATGCGTACGATGTATGGGATTTATAAGCCCGTCAAGGTTTTCATACAAGTCGGCCCATTACCATTTTAAAGCATTCAATCATACTATTGCGAGGTGCAAACTTGTCCCAGTTGAAAAGGCCCAACAGGTTTACATTTTTGCGATAACATGGCTAAAAAACTTCAAATGATGAGGGGCCCAAACACAAAATGGCCCATTTGCATTTTAGAAGCTTTTGGCCCAATTTTCATAGGACACGAACTCATCCCAGTTTAAATGGCCCAACAAGTTCATAGCTCATGATGAAAGGTCCAACTGAGTCCAAATGATGATAGTCCCTAACGCAAGCATAAAGGGGTGGTTTCTATTGGTCATACAACTACAGTTCACATGTGGGTTTATGGGAGTGTAGACAAAGGCTTCCGCTGGCGAAGGATTGCCCACAACTAGGTCTCTCCACTCAAGGGTTCGAGTGACCAAGTGAGTGCACCTTTTTTATACACTAAAGTACGTGCCAACGAGTGATAATGCATGACTGACTGTCAAATAGATTTCCTATTGAAGATTCCCTAGAGGGAGGGTGGAGCGAACTCTCTTAAATACCCAAGCCTTTTAGGCTCTTATCGCCTTTGTGACAGGAATATCCAATAGGTCCTCCAAATTAGTCCATCACGGTAAGCTACGAGTAAATGATTATCTAGGTGCCTTCACAGCTTTTCCCTCCAGCTATAGAAAGGTAGTGAATGAAGGAAGACACCAAATCATTACCTAGCTCTAATAATTCCTTTGATTAAACCCATTTGGTCTTAACCCACTTGCAGACACGGTTAAATAAAGTGAAAATCACAAACATTACAAGACATTATTTCGGGGCCGATTCTCTATCCTAGTGGAGTCGCCAGACTATAGGACACAGAAATCGACGACGTTGTTCCAGGCTCACGGCCCGGTCGGGAGTACGGAGTAGCCCGCGGGGGACTAAACCGGAGAATAAAATGGAGTTGCCACCCAGTGTGAACTGGGAAATGATTTAAGGCCGCACTCACCCCTCGCAAGGGAAGACCTCAAACTGTTGGGTTCAGAATGGTCCCTTACTTATGCCACTTGTAATGAATGGATTTATGCGATAATATAACCAAGCCTACACAATATACACACAAGAATAACCTACATCTAAGTTTGCATACAACCTATGCCTAAGTTCGCATACAACCTATATCTAAGTTTGCATGCATAAAAGTAAATCGATGTAACGGCAAACACACAATCTCATGAACACATGCGTGAATGTTTCCTCAAGCGGTATGTGGAGTTGTATCCCATGTACAGACCGCACTACCGTCTATTCGGATTCGGTTACGGAATTTATGTTTGGGTTTCCATCTGATATACCACGAGAGGCAACACTCAAGCATTAACACAAACGCAATCATTAACCCAATGTTGACATACATGAAATATACGATAATGCATAAAACCATAAATAACCGAACGGACAAAACATGTAAAATAATAATGAGGATAAATAACGTAAATTAAATGCGGAATAATAAACCAACAATAAACATAAATAAAATGCAAGATAATAAAAGACTAATAATATCAAATAAATGTGGAATAGTAAATATGTGACCAAAGAATTTGGTCGTTCTCAATGTAGGACTTCGCATGCCCGGTTGGACGTATTCCACGTCCAACCAAGCATGTCGTGTCTGGGATAACAAAATAAAATATAACAAAGGGTGCCCTCAGGTCTTACCTTTTAAGTCGCTTCCCAGGAGTGCGTTGGGACGTCGCCGGAAGGGTTAACATTTTGCTACTTTTCTGGTTCGTGGATTCACATTTTTGCTCACTGTTTCGCTGTTTCGTTCGCGCTTTCCTCACTGTTTTTGACATATTTTGCTGTTATTTGCGTGTCTATTTCGGGGACTATTTTGGACTGTTTTCTCACTCGGTTTTCTCAGGCTGGTTTCTGTTCGGTTAGAGGCTGTTTGTTGATGGTGTGTGTGGCTTTTTCGTTTGCGTAGGGTTTATTTGCTTCGGTCAGTGGGGTTGGTTGTGTGAAGGAGGGACGCGTGTGTCTTTGAAGTGAGTTGGTGGGGGGGCTTGATTTTTGTTGTTTTGTGTGTGTGTTTATTTTTCCACGTCCAACCAAGCATGCAGTGTCCGGGATAACAAAATAAAATATAACAAAGGGTGCTCTCAGGTATTACCTTTTAAGTCGCTTCCCGGGAGTGCGTTGGGACGTCGCCGGAAGGGTTAACGTTTCGCTACTTTTCTGGTTCGTGGATTCACAGTTTTGCTCACTATTTCGCTGTTTCATCCGTGCTTTCCTCACTGTTTTTTGACGTATTTTGCTACTATTTGCGTGTCTGTTTTGGGGACTATTTTGGACTGTTTTCTCCCTCGGTTTCTCAGGCTAGTTTCTGTTCGGTTAGGGGCTGTTTGTTGATGGTGTGTGTGGCTTTTTCATTTGCGTGGGGTTTATTTGCTTCGGTTAGTGGGGTTGGTTGTGTGAAGGAGGGACGCGTGTGTCTTTGAAGTGAGTTGGTGTGAGGTGGCTTGATTTTTGTTGTTTTGTGTGTGTGTTTATTTTTTAGGTGGCTTAGGGGTTTCTGTTTCGGTCGGTTTGGCTTGGCAGTGAGTGCTTTATTTTTTGGCTTATATGTGTTGGTTAGGTACGTGACTTGAAGGGCTGTTGATGTCGGATAGGTACGTGAATGGGCAGCTATTCTTAGTTTGTTTGCTTGTTATTGTGTTTTCATGTGGATCTTGTGAAGTGGGCTGAGAGTAAGTTAGTGTTGATTGTATGGGGCTGCCGAATGAGTGTTTAGAGGGAGAGGAGGCTTTAGGGTTTGTACTTTGTTTCAGTTTGCTTTGTGAGTCGAAGTGAGCTGTGAGTGGTTGATGAATGAGAAGGGTATTTTTTCGGCTTGGTGAGAAGGGCATGGCTGTTTAATGGATGTGACCGTGAGTGTGGTCTTGTGTGCAAGGTGTCACTTTTTGGCAGTGTGCATATGGTGTTTGTGCCGAGAGGATGTTGGCTGGCTTTAGGGTGGTCGGTTGCTTTTGTTGTTTTTTGACGTGAACCGTGTGTGAGTTACGTAAAGGAGAGAGGCATTAGGGTTTCTTCGTTTTTAGGTTTATAGAGAGAGACTAGAGAGAGGATTATGGTTTTTTAGGGTTTTTTGGTTTGTTTTTCGAAGTTTTTATGTTTTGGTTTGGAGAGAGAGAGTCCAAGAGAGGAGGCGTGCTTGAGGGTTTTTGTTGAAGGGCTTATGTCTTTTCATGAAGAAGCTTGGTGGGAGAGAGATGAGAGAGGGTTAGGTTTTCTTTGATGTGTTGTGTTGTGTGGCCGTGAATGAACTCTATGGTCTAAGGGTTTGGCTTTGGGTGTCTTTTTATAATATGGAGCTAGAGTTGTCCTCATTCGGGTAGGAAAAAGATCATGTAATTATGGGGGTATCTCCAATTAGTGTGTCATAAGGAAATGATCTATTCAATTAGGAAATTGATTTGTTTTAGTTTGGGAAAGAGATTTATTTAATTTAGGCATGTGATTTATTTAAATTATGAAGGTGATTTATTTGGATTTTAACATGTGTTTAATGTGTTAATTATTTTGGATTGGGCTTGGAGGCTTGGGTGTGTGGATGGGTGCGGGGATTTTTGGGCCAAGCCTAACAGTTAAAACAAAGATTAATCGAGCGAACCCGAGGCTAAGCAAACGAATGAAATCTAGCAAGGTATTGAGTTTTCCCTTCCGACATCTGTTTCTCGCGACTTCCACAACTTAAAGGGTAGTGCCTTCATATGAGGCTCATTATCGGGTCTTATGTAAAAATGCGGTGCCTACATTGCTCTACACTATAGAGAGATCTCTTGGGCCTAAGCCAAGATCTGATTAGTTGGTTGAGCTAGAGCTTTGGAAGACTCATAACAATGACAACTCGACTGCTCAATCTATTATGCTTGCTACTATGACTCAACAATCCCGTTGTCAGAACAGGGGATTGGATCCCTATGAGATGATGGCGAAGTTGCATGATCTTCATCGATCTAATCTTAGATCGTAGAGATATGAGTTGCACAAGAAGCTCTTTCGCGCTCGCATGTCACATGGTACATCTGTTGAGCACCATGTGTCACAGATGATTGCTGACATCGAACAGTTGAGACAATTGGGCATTGTCTTCGAGGCTGAGACTTCTATAGATTTGATCTTACAGTCTCTGCCCGACAGCTGGAGTGGGTTTATCATGAACTATAATATGATAAACCAAGAACATACTCTCGGAGAGTTAATGTCAACGCTGCGCGAAGCAGAAAAAGAGCTCCTAAAAGGCAAGAAGCGCGAGGCGCACTTCGCTTCAACATCTCAGTCTTCGAGGGCTTGGCCCAAGGCGACTGGAGGTGTAAAGAAGAAGAAGAATAAGAAGAAGGGCAAGGCCAAATCGTCAAAGACTTCTGGGAAGTCTAAGGAAAAATCCCAAGATGTATGTCTGCAGTGCGGGAAATGGGGTCACTGGAAGCGTGACTGCCGCGAGTACAAGGCACACATAAAGGAAATCAAAGCGGGCAAGGCACCGGCTTCAGGTATGTTTGTTATAGAAATAAACATGTCTACTACTAGTTTTAAAAATTGGATTTTTTATTCTGGTTGTGGTACTAATATATGTACTGATGTGCAGGATCTGCAGATTAGCAGGAAACTGACCTCAGGGGAGATTGATCTACGCGTTGGAAATGGGACACGAGTCGCCGTTTGGGCCGTTGGAACTTATGTTTTGGAACTGTCCTCGGGGCATGTACTTGAACTTACAGACTGTTAGTATGTACCTAGTTTGACTAGGAATATTATTTCTGTATCTATGTTAGCCCAATATTGGTATACTTTTTTATTTAGAAACTCTGGGTGTTTTATATATAAAAATGATATGGAGATTTGCACTGCTGATGTAAATAGTGGTCTTTTTATTTTGAATATAAATCAATCTCAAACATATAATGTAACAAATAAAAGGCTTAAAATAAGTAACAAATATGAAACTTATATGTGGCATTGTCGTCTACGACAAATAAACAAAACACGTATATCCACACTTTCGAAGAGTGGGTACTTGGACGGATTTGATCCTAATTCATATGACGTCTGTGAATCTTATTTATTAGGCAAAATTCCTAAAACATCTTTTAGCGGTAATGGTGCACGCGCCACCGAATTGTTAGCCCTCGTTCATAGTGACGTATGTAGACCCATGTCTAGCTAGGCTATAGGTGGATATGAATACTTTGTAACCTTTACGAATGATGCATCGCGTTATGCTTATGTGTATCTTATGAGACACAAGTCGGAAACCTTTGAGAAATTCAAAGAGTTTCGACACGAAGTAGAAAAATAGACCGGCAAAAGTATTAAGATATTACGGTCGGACCGTGGTGGCGAATACTTAAGCAATGAGTTTCTTGATTACTTGAAAGAATATGGTATTCTTTCACAGTGGACTCCTCCCGGAACACCGCAATTAAACGGTGTGTTCGAACAGAGAAACCGAACTTTGTTGGACATGATAGGGTCTATGATGAGTCACACACAGTTACCTATTTCCTTCTGGGGATATGCATTGAACAGTACAATACTTATTTTGAATAAGGTTCCGTCAAAGTCTGTTCAACAGACTCCGTATGAAATATGAACAGGAAAGAAACCGGGTTTCTCATTCCTGAAGATTTGGGGTTGCTGGGCATACGTCAAACATTTGGAAGGTATCAAACTTGAACCCAAATCGGATAAATGCCTATTTGTAAGATATCCTAAGGAAACCAAAGGATATTACTTCTATCACCCATAAGAGAACAAAGTATTTGTTGCTCTACATGCGGTTTCCCTTGAGAAGGAATTCCTAAATGCAGTGGTAAGTGGGAGGAAAGTAGAACTCGATGAAAATCGGAGTGATACTGTTTCTGGCACAGAATCCTTAACGGAACATGAACAGTTCATCAGGGATGAAACTGTACCACAATCTTCAAATACACAAGAACCGCGTAGGTCGGAGAGAGTCAGAAAACAGCCTGAGAGGTATGGGTTTCTGATCTCACCTCATGTGGATAATAATCTTATTGAGGATAACGAGCCGGCTACGTATGAGGAAACGATACAGGATATCAATTCTGCTTTATGGCAAGAGGCCATGAAGTCCGAAATAGATTCCATCTACACCAACCAAGTTTGGACACTGGTTGATGCACCAGAAGGCGTAAAGCCTATTGGTTGCAAATGGGTCTTCAAGATGAAGACCGACATGGATGGCAACGTACAAATGTACAAAGCTAGGCTTCTGGCGAAAGGGTATCGTCAACGACATGGTGTCGATTATGACGAAACTTTTTCACATGTTGCCATGATTAAATCCATTCGGATAATGATTGCTATTGCTGCATATTTCGATTATGAGATATGGCATATGGACTTCAAAACCGCTTTCCTTAACGGAAACCTTTTGGAGGATGTTTATATGCAACAGCCTGACGGTTTTGTCTTACTAGGATTGCAAACAAGGTTTGTAAGTTAAATCTATCCATTTTTAGATTAAAGCAAACATCGCGTTCTTGGAACCAACGTTTTGATGAGATCATAAAAGAATATGATTTCGTTCAAAACGAGGATGATCCTTGTGTATATAAGAAGGTTAGTGCGAGCGCACTGACATTCATTGTCCTTTATGTCGATGATAGGCAATGACATTCCCATGCTACAATCGGTGAAAGCTTGGCTTTCATTAAAATTCTCCATGTAGGATCTGGGAGAAGCAGCTTTTATTCTGGGAATAAAGATCTACCGGGATAGATCTAGAAAGCTGCTTGGACTCTCCCAGAGCACGTACATTGACAAAGTGTTGAAGAGATTCAACATGGATCAGTCCAAGAGGGGACTGTTGCCAGTGTCACATGGCGTCACTCTATCTAAGGACATGTGTCCTAAAACTGAAGATGAGAGAGACCACATAAGTCGGATACCATTCACCTCGGCAGTCGGATCGATAATGTATGACATGATATGTACGCGACCTGATGTCTCATATGCTTTGAGCATGTGTAATCGCTATCAAGCCGATCCAGGTGATGGTCACTGGATGGCGGTTAAGAATATCCTTAAGTATCTTAGACGAACTAAGGATGCTTTCTTAATCTATTGGGATGAAGAACTTGAGGTAACTGGGTATACCGATGCAAGTTTCCAAACCGATAAAGACGACTGTAAGTCGCAATCCGGGTACATATTTTGTTTGAACAACGGAGCAGTAAGCTGGAAATATTCCATGCAAGAGATTGTTGCCGATTCAACAACAGAAGCGGAGTATATTGCTGCAGCTGAAGCATCAAAAGAGGCAGTTTGGATCCGTAAATTCCAAATTGGATTAGGAGGAGTTCCGTTAGCAGCTGAGCCTGTTCCATTGTATTGTGACAATAACGGGGCTATAGCGCAGGCTAAGGAACCGCGGTCTCATCAACGATTCAAGCATGTTCTTTGATAATTCCATCTGATTCGTGAGATCATACATCATGGCGATGTGAAGATCGAGAAGGTCGCATCAGATGACAACCTTGCAGATCCGCTGACGAAAGCTATTCCTCAGTAAAAGTTTGAGTGACATGTACATAGTTCAAGTGTTAGATGCTTGAGTGACTAGCTATAGGCCAAGTGGGAGATTGTTGGACAATTATGACCCATAGCGTCACTATTTGTAAAAGACATTGTGGTTTTTGTACAAATTAACTATGTGACAATGAAAATTGCATTTTATCATTTTGTAATTTTTTTTATTACTTGGATATATAAATGATAAAAGTCCTTAAGATTAGTTCTAGATTGATAAGAGATGAGAAAATATCAATCAACGAATGGTTTAATCATTAAATATCTCTAGTCGTAGTATTATCGAGACTGGACATCGATAATGCGGAATAGACTAGTATTGCACTTGTGCATGTTATGGAATAGTAACATCATAGTTCTCATATATTTAAGTATTGGATACTCATGCAGGTGTGATAGAAGGTTGTGTTTACCGATGGTACGAAAACAGCTTCGCTCTAGATAGACCCCTCGGAATCCCATTGGTAGTATGACTATGTGTCTATAGGAATCCGAATTAGGGTAGGTGTATTTGGTCTTAACCTGAGACTTGCATCGCTAGTACTTGCGACAATCAATAAGCTTTGGTTTTGGTCATCCAGGACTTTAACAGGTTATGTGTACGCCTCTTCTGGGTTTATTGAGAATCGTAGTGTATTGGGTGTGATGTCAAGACGGAAGTATCACTTCAGTCATATGCAGATGATGATCACACATGGATACATAACTGGTACTCTATTGTGTTGGAACCATCGGGATAATATGACAAGGTCATGATTATCCGATTAAAGAGACTAGTTACTTGTTATCCGATATATGTTTCGTATGGGGCAGACAGTATTCCAGCCCCAGACCTAGCATGTGACATCTGATACTGGATCGTAATACGCAATACTACTTATACTACGTCTGACATAGATTATATATTCCTTTAAGAATATTTCTGGAGAATTGGGTAGGCACGATGCTTTGCTAGAAGCCAACCATGTCTCGTAAATCGGTAAGAAGGTAGTACGAGGTACTCACATGTTCGGATAGTCCGACGACCGGATTTACTGCCAACATATCCAGGGATCTCATGGGTCGCTTCCCGAAGATTCACCGATGACGTATGATTCGAACATAATTAATCTACTATTAATTGCGGAAAAATTTTATCTGGGATAAAATACTATTTGAAGAGAGAGAACGATTAATTTGGAATTAATCGATAAAATAATATATTCGATATATTAAATGAAATTAGATTTCATAACGGAATTAAAATTAGATTTTAATTCGGGCGAACGAATTAATTTAGAATTAATTCGCGAGCGACGTGAATAATAATTTTGCTAGGCATACTTATTTAATTAAATTTGATTTAATTACGTCGCAACGAAAAATTCTTTAATTCGGAATTAACGAACCCGAGCCCAGAATGTGTTTGTGGGCCCACTCGAATTTTGAATCAAGTGGGGCCCACATGTCACATCACTAGTCACATCACTTATCACTTTATTCACTTTTTGGTGATGGAAGTTAATGAAGACATTTGAGATAACTTGTTTCTTACACAAGTGTCAAGTGTGATTGACCTTTACCAAAGATTTGGTATATGATATTTTGAATTTTGGAAAATCAAATAAATATGAAAAACAAAGTCATTCACCTCTCTCTCACACACACAACTCACGCCCAAACCCTCTCCCTTTGGCTTGGCCGAATTCATCACTTCAAGAAGAAAGAATTGTTGCAATTTTTTCTAAGTGCTAGCACACCAAAGAATGATATAAGGTGATAGGGAAACCTTTCCCAAGAGCTTGGAATTCATTCTCAAAGCTTGGAGCTTGGACAACAACATTCAAAGGAAGCTTGGAGACTTTCAAATGAGCAAAGTTTTTTGTTCTCTATACATCCTTTCAACCGAACAATCTGAGTATATTTCCGCTATTCTCCTTTGTGTATTCACAATATTTCATGTTTGGAATAATCTTGGGAAGACCTTAGAAACCTAACACCGACAACAGTGCTAAATTTTGATTACGCCCAAAAAGTACTTGCAGTTACTTACGGTTGTCGCAGTATAGTTGAGGTGTCGATTCCTCAGAGAGATGGTTACATGAACTAATTTACTCAAACAAAAACTTTAGCAGTAACTAAGGCAGAAATAGATAGATTGACTGGTAAAATAAGATAAAAAAAATATGGATAAATACTTAGGAAAATCAGTAGAGAGATATGGCAAAGCATCGGGAATCCCTCTTATATCAAACTTCTATATTCAGTTATTAATTCTTATTATTACTCAACTCAAAGTTTCACATCCAAAACCAACAGTTGGAGAATATTCAATTCTATGTATATTCAATTCTAAGTTAATCAATGATTATTTTCTCTATGCTAACAGCACACAAAAGTCATCATTACGAGCTATCTAACGTCAACAATATACCCTCAGGAAATACTGCAGCTGAAGACCAACACATAAAATAACTTTACCAGTCATAACTGAGTTCGTAAATCTCACATAGAAGAAGCATGACTAGATCTATATGAGAGTTGACAAAACACAATCTCTGGGCTTAAAAATCGTAAGATAATAAAGAACAACAACCATCAATTGTATTAAATGTTAAGAAGTACTTTAAGAATCAGCAATATAGATATAGAAATTCAAATACAAAAGTTCATCCTTAAATTTTCTTAGGAGATTAGTTCTCCATGCGGAATAGAGAGATAGCCTAAATAGATCGTAGAGACGGCATGTTTGTCTTTGAAATTCTTCATTTTTCTCTCTCAATCTTGTGTTTGTGGATCTTTTTCTGTGTTTCTCCTCTGTTTATCTCTGATTTTTCTCTTCTCTTAGGGTTTGGACGAAGTTGGGTTTATATAGAAAAGCCTCGGAGTCATTATACGAGTCAAACACATCAAAATCAGGGTTTTAGGTTGTTCCAGGGTGACGCGGTGCTGGTATTTTATCGTTGCAGCGCCCAACTCTCTAGACTTCACTATGTGGCGCGTTTCTGGGGGTGAGTCACGGCGCCCAGAGTTAGCGCGTCGTGACGCGAGGCAGGGGAAAATTTCTGGTTTCGTGCTTTCTTCGTTTTCGCTCTTCCCGCGTGCTTCTGATGCGTCCGTTAGGTCCCGAAACATGTATAATTGCTCCAATTTTCATGTTCCATTGCTTCTTAATAACAAAGCACAAAATGGACTATAATTACGATTAAAAAATATGATAATGAAGCCGAGTTGGTGGTATTCAAAGTACACTTTCGTGCGCTTATCAGGCATCAATTATCGATTAAGGCGAAATACAGATGAATAACTTATATGTGATACCAGTTATTCATCTCAACTGTAAAAAGTTTTAAAAATCGTTTTCGCCTGCAGTTACATTATAGTATCATAAATTCCAAATTCAAGATTAAAAAATATCAGGATACGATCATGTATGTTTCTGCATCGCGCTTTTAAATTGTACCCATCGAAAATGAACTCTTTGACTAGCTGATATTGAATCTACATCTATAATTGAATAAGGTTTTGATTATTGTGTAGATGGATTTTTGAAAATAACGGATCAATGCCGACCCCCTGGTTATTGAGTCGATTTCTTTAGTAGTTTTTTATTTACATAATTTTTTTAATTTTTATTTTAAGTATTTTTATCATTTTGATTTTTCTTTGATTTAGTATGATATATTTGGCATGCACTAATACTACTAAGAAAATTATAATTTTCGTTATTCGATTAGAATTTTCGAATTTTACAGTTAATTTATTAGAAAAGAAAAGAAAAATTCCAAAGTTATTAAATATGGTAGGGGTGTTCATAGGGTCGGGTCGCGGGACCCGCGAGGGTTCATAAAAAAATTATAAAATTTTGACTCGACCCGACCCGACCCTATATAAATTTTATTATTTTTCTAAAATTTTTATTAATACTGATTAAAACAGAAAAAACCAAAAAAAAAAAAAATTACACATTCGCAGAGTCCTTTCTAATTTCTATCATTTATTTTCAGTGTGCGGCTATTACATTATAATTATTTACCATACAAGCCGGAGAAATTGTGTTCCTGACAAAGCCAATTTATTCCACCTGTAGGAAAAAAAATTAGAGATCATAATTATGAAAAAAAGAAGGAAAGCTAGATCAGCAAAGAATTAACATATGTATTGAAATCTTGAAGAAAAGTAAAGTAAATTAAGTTCCGCTCTTTTTCTAAAATTTTTATTATTTTTCTAAAATATTTATTAATTTTCTAAAATTTTTATTATTATTTTTAAAATTTTTACTATTATTTCATTTGTTTATTATTTTTTGTATTAAAACTTTATATATATGATATTTTTTTTGGACATAAAAAAACTAATATTTATATTTCAAAATAATTAATTCATTTAAAAAATTATTAATTTTTTTAAATAACCTGACGATCCGACCTGAACTGAACCCGATCAGGTTCCACTACCGGGTGACCCGACCCGCAACCCGACTTTCCCTTTACCCGACCCGATCGGGTCTAACAAAATTTCAAAAAACGCAACCCGACCCGACCCGTGAGCACCCCTAAAATATGGGACTCTGAGGGGACAATCAATCGTCAAAAATAAGGACGCGATTGAGCATCAAAGACTCAAAAAAATTAAGCCAAAAATACCAAATATAAATAGATTGCCTTTTTTCATTCTCGAGGAAATGTCTGAATCTTCT
>SKCR01029328.1:0-167126 GCA_019454045.1 Zanthoxylum bungeanum | reverse complement strand
ATCGTCCACTCACTTAGATCGTATAAAGGTCTAAACCCCCCACTCCCAGTTTTCTAGTTTTGCAGGTGTTCTCGGAGGACGAGCTTGAGAGGACGGATACTGATGCAGTCAGTAGGTTATGGAGTCCACCAGTTCAAGTAAGAAAGAGTGAAAGTCCCATCAGGGTAAGTTAGAAGTTGTTAGACAATTATGACCCATAGCGTCACTATTTGTAAAAGACATTGTGGTTTTTGTACAAATTAACTATGTAGCAATGGAAATTGCATTTTATCATTTTGTAATTTGATTACTTAAATATATAAATGATAATATTCCTTATAATTAGTTCCGGATTATAAGATATGAGACAGTATTAATCCATAACGGTTTAATCATTAAATATCCCTAGTCGTAGTATTATCGAGACTGGACATCGATAATGCAGAATAGACTAGTATTGCACTTGTGCATGTTATGGAAGCATAACATCATAGTTCTCATATATTTAAGTATTGGATACTTATGCAAGTGTGATAGGAGGTTGTATTTACCGATGGTACGGAAACAGCTTCGCTCTGGATAGACCCCGCAGAATCCCATTGGTAGTATGACTATGTGTCTATGGGAATCCGCATCAGGGTAGGTGTATTTGGTCTTAACCTGAGACTTGCATCGCTAATACTTGCGACAATCAATACGTTTTGGTTTTGGTCATCCAGGACTTTAACAGGTTCTGTGTACGCCTCTTCTGGGTTTATTGAGAATCATAGTGTATTGGGTGTGATGTCAAGATGGAAGTATCACTTCAGCCATATGGAGATGATGATCACGCAGAAATACAGAACTGGTACTTTAAATTGGTTGCAACCATCGGGATAATATGACATGGTCATGATTATCTGATTAAAGAGGCTAGTTGCTTATAATCCGATATATGTTTCGTACGGGGCAGACACTATTCCAGCCCCAGGCCTTGCATGTGACATCTGATGCTAGATCGTAATACGCAATACTACGTATACTACACCTGACATAGATTATATATTCCTTTAAGAATATTTCTGGAGAATTGGGTAGGCATGGTGCTTTGCTAGGAGCCAACCATGTCTCGTAAATAGGTAAAAAACGTAGTATGAGGTACATACGTTTTCGGATAGTCCGATAACCGGATTTAATGCCAACATATCCAGGGATCTCATGGGTCGCTTCCCGAAGATTTACCGATGACGTATGATTCGAACATAGTTAATCTAGGAATAATTGCAGAGAGATTTTTTCTGGGATAAAATAATATTTGAAGAGAGAGAACGATTAATTTGGAATTAATCGATAAAATAATATATTCGATATATTAAACGAAATTAGATTTCGATGCGGAATTAAAATTGGAGTTTAATTCGGGCTAACGAATCAATTTAGAATTAATTCGCAAGCGATGTGAATAGTAATTTTGCTAGGCATAATTATTTAATTAAATTTGATTTGATTACGTCGCAACAGAAAATTCGTTAATTCGGAATTAGCGAACCCGAGCCCAGGAGTGTTTGCGGGTCCACTCGGATTTTGAATTAAAGTGGGGCCCACAAGTCACATCGCAAGTCACATCGCCTGTCTCTTTAGTGATGGAAGTCATGTGAACTTTTGGTGATTGACAACCAGTCATTATTCATTATGGGAGTTGTTGAAGGCATTGAATGCCATTTTCCCTCTATTTTGCCTTTCGCTTTTTGGAAAAGCATATATCAAAAAAAAGTGAGAAGGATTTTTTCATAAGGTTTTTAGAAAACAAAAGAAAAGAAATTGAAAACTCTCTCTCTCTCTCCCAATAGCTCAAAACCGTGAGCTTCAAACCAAAAAGGAAAAATTGTTTTTCTTTCTAATCTTGCTAGCACATTCAAGGAATCATATCAAGGTGTTAGGGAAACTAATCCCTTGAGCTTGGAATCAAGATCAAAGCTTGGAGCTTGGATTCAACATTCAAAGAGGAAGCTTGGAGACTTCTCAAATGACACATTGGCTGAAACTTCAACAAGGAATTTTTGTGTTCAACACATCCAACATCTGTTCTTTGTAAATATGATTCTGCCATACTTTATTTTAGTATTCACATGATTTCATTGCTTTATTTGATCTTGGAATGTCTTAGAGACCAACAATGGTATCATGGCCTTATTAAGCATGAAATTGAACTTAGGGTTTATATTCTTGATTTGGGTATTTTTGATTTAAGCATGTTTTGATCAAATTGTTTGTTTGAGTATGCTTGTATGTTAATAACTTGGAGTTATGCATGATCAATTTGTAGAAAAATTAATTGGATCAATTTTCCCAAATATGCAAGGCTTGGCCGAATACTATATGCCCTAAAAGTCATGGTATTTTTTGTTTCTTTTGATCATTGGATGAGTTGAAAGACTTGGGATAAATTGATTTATGATTTAATTGGATTGAAATTGAAATCGGCTTTTTTAAAATCCCTCAATGCCGTGAGCTTCAAAGCATGTAAATGAGATGATTTTTGTTTCAATAATGTTGGACATGTATTGATGATGAATAAGCATGATTAATTAATTAGATTAGTATTTTGGAATTGTTAATTTAAATAAGTTAATCATGGCTAAGCACTTTAATTAATTAAATCATGATATTTGGAATATTAAAATTTAATTAGTTGGGCTTAATATGGAATTGGGCTTAAAATGTTGTATTTGGGCCTAATGGGCTTGGTTGGGCCAAGTTGGTTTAGGTCAATTGGATTGGATCCAAATTGGGCTTAAATCAATCCATTAAGTCCAAATATGACAAATGGGCCTTTTATGTTTAATTGGGCCTAATGGGCCGAAATTGGTTTCTTAGCAAATAGGGTGATTCCTTAATTGGGCTTTGGTATTTGGGTTTGACCCATATTGACCAAAGTCCATGCCTTAAGAAATTAATTGAAGGCCCATTGGACTTTAATTAAATGACATTGGATGTTAATTGGGCTTTGAGACCCATTTAGATTAGATTTGCAATCTAAGTCGTAAAGGCGCATTTAAAAGTGTAATTATTTAATTTGGAATTAAATATAGAATTAGTATTGAATACGAATTAAATTAAATTTAAATTGTAGTTTGATATAATTCAAGAATTCGTACTTTGAGTATTTATTCTTAAACGAGTTGGACTCGCGCAAATCAAATCGTTGTTTGAACATTGGATGATCACTTTATTCAAAGATTAATTAATTGGATTAGATTGATTGAATAACATGCTTTATGTGAATACATGGATGTGTTGAATGAATAATGTATATCGGATGGATATTAGAAGGGAAAGGGCAATTTTGGAAATTGTTGTAAGTTTAGAATTTATTAAATTTGACCTGCATGTTTAGCCTTATCTCTCTCGATTCTTTGTAATTCTCTTCTCACTTAATTCCCCTCAATGTTAATGAGGTTTCTTTAATTGTATTTTGTATTTGGGTAGAAGTAGGAATAGTGCTAGCCGAGGAGAGGAAAGTGAGTGATTTGTTCTAGGAACAATCTGTGAGATATACATCCGCATATCGTTATTAATTTATTTTCCGCGCCTTATTATGCTTTTATAATGCATGCTTAAGGGCGTATGATGAGACCTAACAAAGATAATAAGTTGGTTGCCAATTTACGTGAAAAACCTTCAACAAATATTAAGCGTTATCCTTCCATTGAGTGATTCATTCTCAAGATCCAAGATTGGCACTGGTTTGCTGCCAAAGTCAAGACCTTTGTCCATCGCGGATGTGTTTGAATCATGAAGCCTTTGTTCCATATCGTATGTCTTGTCCAAGTTGTGATTTGTTGGCCAAAGTCAAGATCACTTCTTGTCCATCGACATCGATTACGAAGCTTTCCAAAGTCAATGGGTTCCGCTTAACTGGAATCATTAAGCTTGGTGTGCCAAAGCCAAGGCTTAGTTGATTCAGAGGAAAAAGGTTAGGAAAATATATTGGATATATTGGCATATATATTGTATATATGTTTCGGACTTGGAGGTCTACCTACCGGATCTAGGAATTGGATGAGATCCATTTGATCTTAGAGATCTACCTAGTTAATATCATACATCTTGTTGGCCAAAGTCAAGGTTGTGTGTTATTTAACGGGATCCTAGCCTACTAGGAAACTAGGTTTCCCGAGTACTCAACAGAGGGTTAGAGGCTCGCCGAAAAATAGTGGGAGGCTAGTATTGAATTTACAATTTCGTTCAAATATTTAGCTTTACGCGCTTTCAAATTATTTCGTCAATTATTTTTATTAGTTGGACTAATATATTATTATTTTTCTTGTAACAGTTAGACTGTACCCATACATCGTTAATCGAATAGTTGGACTATTGTGGTTAAGATGACAGTAAAGTTAAGCATTAGGGATATTGTCAAGGGCGATAATGTCTTTAATGGCACAAACTTTCAAGACTGGGATATGAATCTAAGAATTTTTCTGGGATCCGAGAAGTTACTCTACACCATAGAGAGACTGATGAGTGGTATTTATATCACTATTTCCCACTCATTTATCCTAATATTTTGTATAGTTTCTTGAGTCTTGTGAATTTTGTGATGTGTTTTGTGTTATTTTGTAGATAAATAAAGTTTCAGGACATTCTGGAGGTGATTTGGGGCAAAACAGTGAAAATTGGACAAAAAGGGCAAAATCGTCATTTCAGCGTCGCGACGCTGAAGCCTTGCGCGTCGCGACGCCCAGGATGCGCCGAATGTGCTAACATGCGCCGTCAGCCACGTGTCAAAATCTGATAGGTTGGACTTGCTAACGTGCGCCGGATCTTGCTAATGTGCGCCGCCCTTGCTAACATGCGCATACCACGTGTCATCACCTCATTGGACCACCCAACCGCGTGCCATGTGTCGCCTCTCTCTTGGACCGAATAATCAACGAATCAGAGCATGCCACGTGTCACCATTCTATTAGACCGAATTTACACCCAATCACAAGATAACACATGGCACGATTTCATTGGACCGCATCGCCAGCTAACCAGAGCGTGACACATGTCACCAATTATTGTGCCGACAGCCGCGTGGTCAACGTACGCGTGGACTCCAGAAACTGTTGCTAGCGTCGCGACGCTAGTGCATTTTCAGCGTCGCGACGCTGGAGCAAAATTTGTCTATAAAAGAGGCCGCCATTTCAGTTTTAGTTGCACCATTCTCTCTCATTTCTTTGATGTAAATCGGGAGTTTCTCTCTCTAATCTCTTTTAATTTAATTTTTTTAATTAATTACATTTTGTAATAGTAATTACTTTCTGTAATAGTAATAGTAATAGTAATTTATCTTGTTTTTACTGTTTCAGTTTTACTATTCAACCATGATGAGGTAACTTCTCCTTGCTAAGGTGAAAGGTAATTCTTTTTACTGTTACTATTTAGATTAATCTCCCTTAAATATAATATATTTACTATTTAAAATTTGACTTAATACGGATACCGCCATATTGGTTGGTTGGCTATTAAATTTAAATTGGTTTAAACCTGAATAATCCAGGATACCGCCTATATGGCTGGTTGATAATTAAATTTTCTTACCGCCTATATGGCAGGTTCATGGACAAATCATACCGCTTTTATGGCTGGTCGGACTTAATTTGAATTAATCTGGTTACCGCCTATATGGCTGGTTGGTAATATTATCACAAGTTTATATATTATTTTATGGGAGATATCTAAAATAGTAAATAGTAAAAGTAATTCCTTTTACCTTAGCATTTTATTTTATTGTTATTTACTTTTCAGTATTTACTTTACCGCATTTACTATTTCGCATTTTTACTTTATGGCTTTTACTTTTAAGTTTTTACTAGCCCTAGCCATGTGTCATAACTAAGTTAGTTATCTAGGGTTGTGATGATTTCAATATCACTGGTTTATAAGAGTTAGATTATAGTTTGGGTAATATAAAGATTTATTTATTGAGTCTTAATCTTAATGCTTTTTATTAACTGGCCATTAATAAAATTGATTAGGTAAACTTAAAATGAACTAGACATAGGGATTTTAAGTTTAAGACCTTAGACTCAATAGCCCACGATCTTCCTTGAGGATATATAACTCTTTTAATAGATTTCCTTACAGGATAGGAATATACCTGTCGGGCGGGGGTAGCCTTAATTGGAACTTAATCTTAATGAATCTAGGTAATTTGGTTGACATAGACATATGGTTCAATTGGATTATACTAGGTTTTGTAATTGACCATCGGAAGAGGCTTTCACATAATTTAGTGTTCTAGGTTAATAAATCAATATATTACCCAACTATAGGATAACCACTTCATCTTTAAATAATATTGAAAAGATTCACAACCCTAGATAGTTTTTAATATTGAATTTTCTTAAAACTTACTTTCGAACAATTTTATTTACTTGTCTTTAAATTTAGAATCGTCGCCATTTAAAATCAATCAAACAACCTGTTAGATACTAGTAATCATTTGACCTCATAAAATTAATAGCTTAGGTATTAAGTCCTCGTGGGATCGATATTTTTTATACTACTTGAACGATACGTACGCTTGCGTTATACGTGTGTGTTTACGCCGGTCAGAGACCTCTTGGGCCTAAGCCCCGACCTGATCAGTTGCTTAAGCTAGAGCTTTGAAAGACTCATAACTATGACAACGCGACTGCTCAATCGGTAATGCTTGCTGCTATGACTCCGTAATTTCGTCATCAAAACAAGGGATTGGATCCCTATGAGATGATGGCGAAGTTGCATGATCTTCACTGATCTAATATTAGATCGCAAATATATGAGTTGCAGAAGAAGCTCTTCCGCACTCGCATGTCAGAGGGTACGTCTGTTGAGCACCATGTGTCACAGAAGATTGCTGACATTGAGCAACTCGGACAGATGGGCATCGTCTTCGAGGCTGAGACTTCAGTAGATTTGATCCTACAGTCTCTCCCCGACACTTGGAGTGGGTTCATAATGAACTACAACTTGTTGAACCAAGACAAAACTCTTAGAGAGTTGATGTCCACTCTGCGCGAAGCAGAAAAAAGAGCTCCTTAAGGGCAAGAAGCGCGAGGCGTACTTTGCTTCAACATCTCGGACTCCGAGGGCTTGGCCCAAGGCGACTGGGGGTGTTAAGAAGAAGAAGCATAAGAAGAAGGGCAATGCCAAATCGTGAAAGGGTTCTGGGAAACCTAAGGACAAATCCCAAGATGTATGTCTCCAGTGCGGCAAGTGGGTTCACTGGAAGCGTGACTGCCACGAGTACAAGGCACACATGAAGGAAATCAAAGTGGGCAAGGCACCGGCTTCAGGTATGTTTGTTATAGAAATAAACATGTCTACTACTAGTTTTAAAAATTGGATTTTTGATTCTGGTTGTGGAACTCATATATGTACTGATGTGCAGGATCTGCAGATTAACAGGAGACTGGCTTCAGGAGAGATTGACCTCCGCGTTGGAAATGGGACATTGGTCGCCGTTTTGGCCGTTGGTACTTTTGTTTTCGAACTGCCCTTGGGACATGTACTTAAACTTACAGACTGTTATTATGTACCTAGTTTGACTAGGAATATTATTTTTGTATCTATGTTAGCCCAATGTGGATACACTTTTGTATTTAGAAACACTGGGTGTTTTATGTATAAAAATGATATGGAAATTTGCATTGCTGATGTAAATAATGGTCTTTATATTTTGAATATGAATCAATCTCAAACATATAATGTAACAAACAAAAGGCTTAAAGTATAACAAAGATGAAACTTACATGTGGCATTGTCGTCTGGGACACATAAACAAGACACATGTGGATGCTGGAATTCGGCCAAGGTCCACAATCAGAATTTGTAAATTGGGGGCACTAGCGATCCTGCAAAACAAAGAAGAATGAATGGGAGTAGACTGCCCACCGGTGTGGTAGGTACCGGGTTCACTCCGACGCCCAAGTCAGTAGTATGAAATGATCAGTAAATATGTAAAAAAGTGAAGTTGAGGTTTATTATTGCCTCAACTTTATTTGGATGGCCGTGAGGGCGATGACAAATGCTTTTAGAAATGGGGTATAGAACCAGTATCTGAATAAAATGTATCA
Source organism: Zanthoxylum bungeanum (assembly GCA_019454045.1). Lineage (NCBI taxonomy): Eukaryota > Viridiplantae > Streptophyta > Magnoliopsida > Sapindales > Rutaceae > Zanthoxylum > Zanthoxylum bungeanum. The sequence goes on along the minus strand of SKCR01029328.1, from coordinate 159,060 downwards.
GACTTGGATGAAAGAAGTGAAGCTCTGCCCTTATTTCTTGAATTTCGTTCCTATTTATAGATGAAAATTATCATCCTTGGCAGCTGGCGTAAGTCCCACCACGTGCCTTATGCATTTGATAGAAAGTCTGAGCAGGTGGGAATAGGTTTTGTGTCGGGCAAAGTAGGAGAAGAGTAGTTGATATAATTAGGGGTTTTGTATTTAAGCTTATGACTTAATTGTAATACAATAATATAGAAATCTTTTGGGCCTAATCTTTATTTTTGGGCTTTTGTATACTATTTGGGCTTTAAGGTAAAAGACGGTTTTATCCTTGGCCCAATTTTGGTCCAAACAACACGTATATCCACACTTTCGAAGAGTGGGTACTTGGACGGATTTGATCCAAATTCATATGACGTCTGCGAATCTTGTTTGTTAGGCAAGATGCCTAAATCACCTTTTAGCGGTAAAGGTGCACGTGCCACCGAACTGTTAGCCCTCATTCATAGTGACGTATGTGGGACCATGTCTAGCCAGGCTAGAGGTGGAAATGAATACTTCGTAACCTTTACGGATGATGCATCGCGTTATGGTTATGTGTATCTTATGAGACACAAGTCGGAAACCTTTGAGAAATTCAAAGAGTTTCGACACGAAGTAGAAAAACAGACCGGCAAAAGTATTAAGACATTACGGTCGGACCGTGGTGGCGAATACTTGAGCAATAAGTTTCTTGATTACTTGAAAGAATATGGTATTCTTTCACAGTGGACTCCTCCAGGAACACCGCAATTAAATGGTGTGTGTCCGAACGGAGAAACCAAACTTTGTTAGACATGGTAAGGTCTATGATGAGTCGCACAGAGCTACATATTTCCTTCTGGGGATATGCATTGAACAGTGCAATACTTATTTTGAATAAGGTTTTGTCAAAGTTTGTTCAACAGACTCCGTATGAGATATGGACAGGAAAGAAACCGGGTTTCTCATTCCTGAATATTGGGGTTGCTGGGCATACGTCAACATTTGGAAGGTACCAAACTTGAACCCAAATCGGATAAATGCCTATTTGTATGATATCCTAGGGAAACCAAAGGATATTACTTCTATCACCCACAAGAGAAAAAAGTATTTGTTGTTCTACATGCAGTTTTCCTAAATGCAGTGATAAGTGGGAGGAAAGTAGAACTCGATGAAAATCAGAGTGATACTATTCCTGGCACATAATCCTTAACGGAATATGAACAGTCCATCAGGGATGAGACTGCACCACAATCTTCAAATACACAAGGACCGCGTAGGTCGGAGAGAGTCAGAAAAAAACCGGAGAGGTATGGGTTTCTGATCTCACCTCATGTGGATATTAATCTTATTGAGGAAGATGAGCCGGATACATATGAGGAAGGGATACAAGGTATCGACTCCGGTTTATGGCAAGATGCCATGAATTCCGAAATGGATTCCATGTACACCAACCAAGTTTGGACACTGGTTGATGCACCAGAAGGCGTAAAGCCTATTGGTTGCAAATGGGTCTTCAAGAGGAAGACTGACATGGATGGCAACATACAAACGTACAAAGCTAGGCTTGTAGCGAAAGGGTATCGTCAACGACATGGTGTCGATTACGACACAACTTTTTCACTCGTTGCCATGATTAAATCCATTAGGATAATGCTTGCTATTGCTGCATATTTCGATTACGAGATATGGCAGATGGACGTCAAAACCGTTTTCCTTAACGGAAACCTTTTGGAGGATGTTATATGCAACAGCCTGACGGTTTTATCGTACCAAGACTTGCAAACAAGGTTTGTAAGTTAAATCGATCCATTTATGGATTGAAGCAAGCATCGCGTTCTTGGAACCAACGTTTGATGAGATCATAAAAGAATATGATTTCGTTCAAAACGAGGATGATCCTTGTGTATATAAGAAGGTTAGTGGGAGCACACTAACATTCATTGTCCTTTGCATTGATGATGTATTGCTTATTGGCAATGACATTCCCATGTTAACATCGGTGAAAGCTTGGCTTTCATTAAAATTCTCCATTAAGGATCTGGGAGAAGCAGCCTTTATTCTGGGAATAAAGATCTACCAGGATAGATCTAGAAAGCTGCTTGGACTCTCCTAGAGCACGTACATTGACAAAGTGTTGAAGAGATTCAACATGGATCAGTCCAAGAGGGGACTGTTGCCAGTGTCACATGGCGTCACTCTATCTAAGGACATGTGTCCTAAAACTCAAGATGAGAGAGACAACATGAGTCGGATACCGTTCACCTCGGCAGTCGGATCGATCATATATGCCATGATATGTACGTGACTTGATGTCTCTTATGCTTTGAGCATGTGTAGTCGCTATCAGGCCGATCCAGGTGATAGTCACTAGATGGCGGTTAAGAATATCCTTAAGTATCTTAGACGAACTAAGGATGCTTTCTTAATCTATGGAGATGGAGAACTTGAGGTAACTGGGTTTACCGTTGCAATTTTCCAAACCGATAAAGACGACTGCAAATCGCAATCCGGGTACATGTTTTGTTTGAATAACGGAGCAATAAGCTGGAAATCTTCCAAGCAATAGACTGTTGCCGATTCAACAACAGAAGCGGAGTATATTGCTGCAGCTGAAGCAGCAAAAGAGGCAGTTTGGATCCGTAAATTCCTAATTGGATTAGGAGTAGTTCCGTTAGCAGCTGAGTCTGTTCCATTATATTATGACAATAACGGGGCTATAGCGCAGGCTAAGGAACCACGGCCTTATCAACAATCCAAGCATGTTCTTCGACGTTTCCATCTGATTCGTGAGATCATACATCTTGGCGATGTGAAGATCGAGAAGGTCGCATCAGAGGACAACATTGCAGATCCGCTGACGAAAGTTATTCCTCAGTAAAATTTTGAGCGACATGTACATAGTTCAGGTATTAGATGCTTGAGTGACTGGCTATAGGCCAAGTGGGAGATTGTTAGACAATTATGACCCATAGCATCACTATTTGTAAAAGACATTGTGGTTTTTGTACAAATTAACTATGTAGCAATGGAAATTGCATTTTATCATTTTATAATTTGATTACTTAAATATATAAATGATAAAAGTCCTTATGATTAGTTCCGGATTATAAGATATGAGATAATATCAATCCATAACGATTTAATCATTAAATATCCCTAGTCGTAGTATTATCGAGATTGACATCGATAATGCGGAATAGACTAGTATTGCACTTGTGCGTGTTATGGAAGCGTAACAGCATAGTTCTCATATATTTAAGTATTGGATACTTATGCAAGTGTGAGAGGAGGTTGTGTTTACCGATGGTACGGAAACAGCTTCGCTCTGGATAGACCCCGCGGAATCCCATTGGTAGTATGACTATGTGTCTATGGGAATCCGCATCAAGTTATGTGTATTTGGTCTTAACCTGAGACTTGCATCGCTAATACTTGCGACAATCAATACGCTTTGGTTTTGGTCGTCCAGGACTTTAACAAGTTTTGTGTACGCCTCTTCTGGGTTTATTGAGAATCGCATTGTATTGGGTGTGATGTCAAGATAGAAGTATCACTTCAGTCATATGGAGATGATGATCACGCAGGGATACAGAACTGGTACTCTAAATTGGTTGCAACCATCGGGATAATATGACATAGTCATAATTATCCGATTAAATAGACTAGTTGCTTGTAATATGATATATGCTTCGTACGGGGCAGACACTATTCCAGCCTCAGGCCTTGCATGTGACATCCGATGCTAGATCGTAATACGCAATACTACGTATACTACGCCTGACATAGATTATATATTCCTTTAAGAATATTTCTGGAGAATTGGGTAGGCACGGTGCTTTGCTAGAAGCCAACCATGCCTCGTAAATCGGTAAAAATGTAGTACGAGGTACGTACGTGTTCGGATAGTCCGACGATCGGATTTACTGCCAATATATCCAGGGATCTCATGGGTCGCTTCCCGAAGATTCAATGATGACGTATGATTCGAACATAATTAATCTAGGATTAATTGCGGAGAGATTTTATCTGGGATAAAATACTATTTGAAGAGAGAGAATGATTAATTTGGAATTCATCGATAAAATAATATATTCGATATATTAAACGAAATTGGATTTCGATGGGGAATTAAAATTGGATTTTAATTCGGGCTAACAAATTAATTTACAATTAATTCGCGAGTGACATGAATAGTAATTTTGCTAGGCATAATTATTTAATTAAATTTGATTTAATTACGTCGCAACGGAAAATTTGTTAATTCGGAATTAGCGAACCCGAGCCCGGAGTGTTTGCGGGCCCACTCGGATTTTGAATTAAAGTGGGGCCCACAAGTCACATCGCAAGTCACATCGCCTGTCACTTTAGTGATGGAAGTCATGTCACCTTTTGGTGATTGACAACCAGTCACTATTCATGATGGGAGTTGTTGAAGGCATTGAATGTCATTTTCCCTCCATTTTGCCTTTTGCTTTTTGGAAAAGCATATACCAAAAAAAAGTGAGAAGGATTTTTTCATAAGGTTTTTAGAAAACAAAAGAAAAGAAATTGAAAACTCTCTCTCTCTCCCAATAGCTCAAAACTGTGAGCTTCAAACCAAGAAGGAAATATTGTTTCTCTTTCAAATCTTGCTAGCACATTCAAGGAATCATATCAAGGTGTTAGGGAAACTAATCCCTTGAGCTTGGAATCAAGATCAAAACTTGGAGCTTGGATTCAACATTCAAAGAGGAAGCTTGGAGACTTCTCAAAGGACACCTTGGCCGAAACTTCAACAAGGAATTTTTGTGTTCAACGCATCCAACATCCGTTCTTTGTAAGTATGATTCTGCCATACTTTACTTTAGTATTCACATGATTTCATTACTTTATATGATCTTGGAATGTCTTAGAGACCAACAGAAGTCGTGCATTAGTGTTGAGTAATGTGATAGTCATTGTAAGCAAATGTTATTAAATTAACATTTTTTATTATTGAGTTTATATTTCATGTTGATGAGTTTGGGCGTTGGCCCCATGTATAAGATTTTGATTGAGAAACGAATATTATCGTTGTTTATGGTGAGAAAGCCAGAAGCTCAGATGGATGGTACGGCCTATTCCCTGCCGGTAGTATTTCCAGGATTTTGGGATGTTACAATCAGCGACCTCTTGGACATCTGATGCGATACGCTCATTTTTTTTGCTAAAAACTCCAATTTCCTGAACTCTGATAGACCTGAAATTTTGCACAATTATTATATCCCATGTCTAGTGTCTCCGAAAAAATATTTAGAAAAAAAATATTTATTTTATCCTAATAAAATAATAGCTTGATCATAAAGTATTTTAGTAAACCCTAAACATGATTTTTGTCTTTTTTTTTTTATCAAAATACCATAACCTCAAAGATCTGATACCACTATTGGATTTTGGGGTCAATGCGGAACCATCCATTTGTCTGGATATTATAATTTTATCCCAAAACTAATTAAGATCATGGTTATTTTATTGTTGACAAAATAAACATATATGCATATATGTAAATATATATTAATCAAACCAATATTATAAATAGATCAAGATATAAATAAGCATGCATTCATCATATAAAAATATTAGGGTTTAAGTAAATATCACTAAGATTCCTCATTTGTGATTTCTTTGTGGCGTTTCAAGACTTTTTCTTGCTTTCCCTTTGATATAGCGTAATAAGCTTTAAACCTCTAGTTGGCACACTAGTCTCTTCAATAAAATTAATTATCCCACTTGAAAGAATAATAAACGTTCTTTTTCTTTTCTTAGGATGTGGAGGATTAGAATAATATGGATTAGAAAGAAAAATAATTTTCTCTTTAGGGCAAGTTTGAAGAAACCCTAAGCACCACTCAAGAACACAAGAGATCATAAAAATCAATAAAAAAACAATCAAGGAGAGGCATGATCCAGGTCTGGTCGAAATTCCCCTTTATTTATAGAAGGAGAGTGGTTTCTTGTGTCATAATGTGCTTAGAATACTTAAAAATCTCTTTCTAAAATAAACTTAATCAATTAATGATACTTTTCAAGATTTTCCAAGCTTATTTAGGAAAAAATCATCCATAAATATATATTCTAATTAAGACTTAATTAATTAGGGTGCTAGTCCACTAAATTAATGCCCATTATATTAAATATTATTTTGGCTTTTAATTAATTTGATTTAATTAATCAATTAACAAATAATCAATTAATTAGTTTATATTTAATTAATAATTAATTAAATATAAATTTATATTTAAATAAATATCGAATACTTATTTAAATATTAAATCAAAATTAATATTTCATTAAATATATTTTAATCTTATTAAAACATTAACATTCTAATATAATATATTAGAAAATTCATTTTAATTGTAAGAACATTTTTTATAAAAAAATCCCAAAATCTTTTCGATGGTCGTGTTCGATGTTTCATTAATTTTAATGAATTATCAATTGTTTATGTCATTATTATATGAGACTAAACATCAATTCTGTTAACATTTAATGTTAATCTTAAACGACATACAACAGTATTGATCCTGACATATTTTTATCTCGACTCCTCTATAAATCGACACTTAAATTATCTCTGAAATTGGACATATATATTTTGTACGCAAACATGACCATTGGCTAAAGCAGCTTTCTTCTGAAATAAATGGTACGAGGAATACTGACAAGAAAAAAGCTTCTGCAGTTGTTCCAAAAGTCAGAAGGTTACCAGAAAACCCTCAACTCAAGTAAAATTTAGAAACGTAGTTTAGAGTTTCGATGAAGATCTTCATGTGGCATGTGGGGTGGGGACGGAGATGGGGAGGATAAGAATCAGCTTCAATGTCAAAAAAGCAAAGCCCCTTATAGGCTATCTATTGCCTAATGCCTATATAAACGGACAAAAAACTTTTGATTTTTACGGGATGACGATTCTACGAGATATTTTTTATTGATATTTTTAATGATATTTATGTTTTAAGTAATTGTATTTTTTGACAAAAAACTAGAATATACAAAACAGAAATGTCAATAAAAAATATTTCCCTAAATTTATTGTTCTTTTTTCCATCCTCAAAACCTGTCACATGCTTTTGAATTTTATTCAGTCCGGACCCATTCAAAATTTATTATAATTATTTTTAAAAATTTATATTATAATTTAAATATAAAAAATATAATATTTATTTTTTTATTATTTTTATTATTCAACGGGAATTCATGTAATGAAAACAATGTATAATATTTTTTTGTCAATTCATGCTTTGGATAGTCGAGTTTAGCGGTGGAGAAGTAACGAACAGTGATGAATCGATGTAAGTGAGATTATTAGACAAATTTCATTTATTTTTTTATTTGTAGATTTTTTTTATATCAATAACTCAAAATATCTAAGTGTAAAATATACTTATATTAGTTGTTTTTATATTAAGGAAAAAAAATCATTATCTTCTATTATATTATTATTATTTTTTGTAAGTTACTACTTTTTCAGTGTGAGCAATCGATTTTTATGAATTCATAATAACTAAATAAATTTCCAATAATTATACTTTTATAACATAAATAAGTTGAAATTTTCCAAAATTAATTTGATCATTAGCATAATTTTAAAACTTAGTTGGGACGTTTTCATAAAATTGAAAAAAAAAATTAAATTAATTTTAAAAATCACATTTTTAAATTTCCAAAATCCAACCGAGACCAGCTGAGGCATCCGAACGTAGATACGCTCATGAACACACCACATGCTTTTCAATTTTATAGGCAAAACCGGTTATAAAGGATAGACAGCTTAATTTATAGCTTATGAACTCCATAATAAAATTAAATAGAAAATTTTGTAGCATAAAGCCCCACGATATTTTGTGATTTAAAAGTAGAATTAAGTAAAAATTATAGACAACTTTATTTATTTATTATTACTCCACGATGAATAAGCATATTTGGAGATTAATAAATCCAAGTAAATTAATTAATAGCCAACACATTAAATATGATTGAGGCTGCCGTCAGTCCCGTCATTTATCTGTTGCGTTTGCTTCTCCATCATATTCAATATTAAATTTTATTTTTCAATAATTATTAGCTAACATATGTTAAGTGATTAAGAAAATAAATATATTATTATTATTGTTGTTGTTTTGAAAAAAAAAAAAAAAAAAAAAAGACATAATAATAGGACGCACATGGAAGGATATTATTGATCACATGTTTGTTGTTTCAATGTCGTTTTGTTGTTTGGATGGAAAGAAAAATTGCCGTATAAATAAGAAAAACAATTAAGTAGGAAAATGAGAATTAATTGTTATAAAATAATGACTTAGGTTAGGTTCCATGCATCAAAATATTAAAGGAGAAGCTGCAAAGTAGCATGAAAAAGCTTTTTCTTATGTCTACAAGTCAAAAATAAATAATATTAAAGGAACGATCATCAATACGAAATCTTAATTTTGATACCGATTTAGAAACATTTATTAGTAAGGATGTGAAATTAATATTAAAGTATAGTCTCAAGACAAATTTTTGCTAAATACAAAGTTAAAGAAAACCACCTAATTTAGATAAGAGTGTAACAATATTAGTAACTATAAAGAAAATTAATGATATACAAATTCTGGCTTTCACTTTCACTTGTTATTTATCACTTTTAATTTGTTATTATGCCCCCTTATAAGGCAATCTAACAAGATCCTCATTTAGATTTACTAATCAATATTGTTCTTGTTAAATCACCTAAGCATATGATATGAGCAACAAATTGAAAACCAAATGAATTTCCCAACATGTGTACTAAAGACTTCTTGCTAGAAGAGACAAGATCATTCATTGCAAAAATTGGACAATATGGTTGCTTGAGATGAAAGACTTTGAAATTTCTGTAGCAACAATTGTTGATTGCCTTGATCAAAACTTGGATTCATTCATTGGACGGTGGATTATGTAAATGAAAAGTGTGTGGGGGAAAAGAAAACTTTGCACAAATTGTAATTAAAAGTAGGTGGGTGGGTGGATTGTCAACAAAAAGTAATATGCAAGTTATATTAATTTATACTGAGAAAGCATTGGAAAGAGCTTTTTCATTATGAAAGCTAATTTTGTACCATCACCAATCCTAATCCTAACCTTTTGTTAACATATATAGTGCTAGTTGTGGGCAACTCATACTCCACAATTCTAAATTACATGATTAATGATTAATTAAACGGTGAAAATATTTGTGGGAGTCAACTAATTGAATTTGTGGGGAGGAGTTTGGGTTATCATTAGGTTAAATTAAAAAAATTAATAATAAAATGGAAATATTTCTTTTACTTTTGTGTAAATTGGGAAAAATAAAATTTTAATTTTCTTAATAAGTCTTGAAAAGAATATAAGTGAACTATCTTAAATATTTTTAATCATTTACATTGCTTTGAAATCACCAACTAAACTTGTTTTCATAATTTCTACTCTAGAAATTATTTAATTCACACTATTAACATGCAAAAATCCTAATTTGTCCCCTATCCATATGCTAAAAAATTAATTCAATTCCTCGATGAAAAAATATCAAAAACAAGATTGATTAAAAGAAAACGAAATAAGACTACAATCCGTTTTTTTTTTCTTTTTTTTTTCCAAAAAGGTATAAAGCATTTTAGCCATAATTGATGGAAAGCAAGAAGGACACGAAACTTCCTTTCTTCCTTCAAATTCAACTTTCCCCCTAATATTTTTCTTTTCTTGCATTTTCATCCTATTGATTAATTAGTTTATTTTTTTAAAGGTAAGGGATGGACAAAACCCTTAAATCATTTTTCATTTATCTCCCCATAAACAAAAAAAGGACCGTTATATCCTAATGTTTAGGGATAATGATGTAAAACTTCCTAATATTTTTTTAAAAAAAGGACATAAAATCTATATTTCTTTACAGATTTGTTTGTTTAAATATTTAAATGATTAATATTATTATTTTATATAAAGAAGATATGTGATAATGTATAATAAGTATACTAAATTTGTTATAAATTATGTGGTTCATCACTTTAATCTTTAGACTTGTAGTTTAATCTCACATTGATTGAAGATAATTATTTTAACCCATATCGCTTAGGGATAATGATTTTAATAGTTTATCTCACATTACTTAGGGATAATGATTTTAGTAGTTTATCTCACAATACTTATGGATAATGATTTTACCCTAAGCTCTCTCTATAAATAGAGAGTAACTCTTAAATTTTTATCCATTCAGAAATAAGAATAATGCTTGCAGCTTTAAAAAGTTTACAAGGTATTCTACTCACAAGCTTTAGTTTCCGGCTTAAATTCAGAAAATCTTCCGAAAAGTCTGAAAACATTGTGGATGAATCCATAACTTTTTCGGATCTTTCACATGCCACCCAAAACAAGTCTAATACCCTTATTACATAACTATTCATTGTTCCAAGTCAATTAACTAGCTCAAATTCTCAAATTACGCGTTTTTGAAAATCTTCCGAAAAAAATTTCCGAAAACACTACGGAAAGATCTTGAGCCCTCCGAACCTCTCCGAAATTACTCAAATATTATGATATCAAAATAATTAAGTCATATTCTATAATTACATTCATCAAAGCACAATCACGCGCGAAATTTGATTTTATCGGAAACTCGTATAACTCGTCGGATAGATCTAATTTGTTTTTATTTCTCTCAGATTTTACTAACTATTAAAATTCCATATATTCTAGCATAATTCATTCAATACACATAAAAACATAACTCTATGTATGTATTAGAAGTATTCGAACATAACATGTTTAACGTGAAAATAGCGAATTTTTACTATGAGGTCTTATTTAGAATCTGAGTGTACCGACAGACTTGCAATGTTCCCACGAATGCATAAGAATAAACGGAATTCGAATCAGAGCAATTAAGTGAATTGGTTTCACTATTCACCATTCACCATTCATTTCTTCCTTGATTTGTATGAAATCGAGTGTCGTTCGATAAAACCGACACCACCTCCCACACGACAAGTATGAGACGTGGCACTACTCTCAACAGTGATTGAAAATAAAAGACTTTAGAGGCCTTGAGTGAATAATGTTCTTTTTTAAAGAGTGAAGTACTTGAAACGGGCAAGAGGGGAGGACCGCATGCAATCAGATGTATAATGAAAACTTATAAGGCGTTGATTTTTTAATTATGTAATGCATTGGAAAATGAATAAAGGAAATGGAATTCTATCACGAATAGTCAATGAATCTCTAAAGGTTTCGACACATCGAAAACACAGAAGAAAAAATTGGAAGATTCCCCCTCATCGACTCCCTCTTTCTTAGGTTTGAGTTTAGATTCTCGCAACGCCCCTCAGTAATATAGTCCCTTCAGACAAGTCTCCCCTTGCCTGAATGCAGTTTGCACTCGGAAAATATCATATCGCCAATGCAACTCCATAACTTGTCCCTCTGGCTCCTCAAAAGTGGAAACATAAAAGGATGTTAGCAAATCATGCATATATCCATACATACATATGACATTTATTTTGAAGGAAATTAAAGCAAGAAAAAAGACGATGCAATTAAGAGTTAAAGCCTCCAAGACACAGATCATCCAGAGTCAGAATGTTGGGACGAAGCGCGCCTAAAAGGACTACTGGGGGTGAACCCCGCTTACAAAAGAATACAGGCCTGAGTGCCCATCTTCATTTTCACATCGATCAAATTGTCAGGGGGCTTGACCCATTCTCAATTCAACCGATCAAAGCATCGGGGGCCCATTATCAGTTCAACCGATTGAAATGTTGGGGGCCCGAGTTCTCATTCTTAGTTTTACCGATCATAGCGTCCAGGGGCCCGAGTGCCCAATCTCAGTTCAACCTATCGAAACGTCATGGGACCCGAGTGCCCATTCTTAGTTCAACCGATCAAAGCATAGGGGGCCCTGAGTGCCCATATTTATTTTCACACCGATCGAGGCATCAACAAACCCATTCGTCCATCAACCAACATCTATCTATCAACACAGCCAGGTAAATCCGGCGATTCCCAGTGAGCCAAGTAAGTAAAAATACATGCATGACTTTTGATTGGCATGTCATTGTCACACACTGCATAAGCTTACCAAAGTGGGGACGACTATAGAATCACATTTTTTCACATAGCCTGATGATAAGTCTCATACGAGAATGATTAGTGGTAAATCTATCACTATTTCCCACTCATTTACCCTAATATTTTGTATACTTTCTTGAGTTTTGTGAATATTTTGATGTGTTTTGTGTTATTTTGTAGATAAATAAAGTTTCAGGACATTCTGGAGGTGATTTGGAGCAAAACAGTGAAAATTGGCAAAACAAATGGCATTTTGGTAATTTGGGCGCAAGCCTTTGGCGTCGCAACGCCTAATATGCGCCGAACAGTGCTAACGTGCGCCGGGTCCACAAATCAGAATCTGAGAAAATTTGACTTTGCTAACGTACGCCGTGCCACGTGTCACCATCACAGTCGATCCGCTAACATGCGTCGTGTCACGTGTCATCATCCTACGGTGCCGACAGTCACCATCGCCACGTGTCTCCACGTCATTGCCACGTCATCGTCCACATCACCAGGTTAACTGAGTCAACATGCCACCTCACTACCACGTCATCATCAACCAATCACAGCGTGCCACGTGTCACGATTTTATTGTGCCGACAGTTAAATTGCCACGTGTCGCCACATCAGCGCCACGTCAGCATCAATTATTGGCTCTCTTATCCCAATCTGACATGTGGCAGATAAGAATCTGAGCCGACCAATCAGAAGCCGCCACGTGTCACAATAATTGAGCCCCAACCACCTTGCCACGTGTCACCTTATCCAGAATCTACAGCCGACGAACCAGAGCGTGCCACGTCGATAAAACGCGCGTCGCGACGGGAGCTGGGCGTCGCGATGCGCGACCCCTACTGACCCCTATAAATAGAGCGCGAAATTCCAGTTTCAGTTGTACCACTATCTCTCATCTCTTTGATGTAAAGAGGGAGTTTTCTCTCTCTAGTTTCTTTTAGTTTTTAGTTTTTAGTTTTGTAAATAATTTTAATTACATTCTATAATAATAGTAATTTACTTTCTTATTTTTTTTACAGTTTTTACTATTTACCATGAGGAGGTAACTTCCCCAGCTAGGGTGAAAGGTAATTCTTTTACTATTGCTATTTAGATTAATCTCCCTTAAATATAATATATCATTATTTAAAATATTGACTTAAAAAGAATACCGCCAGATTGGTCGGTTGGTAATTCATTTTAATCTGGTTTAAACCTGACTAATCAAGGATACCGCCAAATTGGTCGATTGGTAATTAAATTTTCTTACCGCCTATATGCAGGTTTATTTTGGTTCCGCCTTAATGGCTGGTTGGACTTAATTTGACTTAATCATGATACCGCCTATATGGCTGGTTGGTAATGTTATCACAAGTTTATATATTATATTATGGGAGATATCTAAATTAGTAGTAGTAAAAGTAATTCCTTTTACCTTAGCATTTTATTTTATTGTAATTTACTTTTCAGTATTTACTTTACCGCATTTTTACTTTATGTCTTTTATTTTCAAGTTTTTACTAGCCCTAGTTATGTGTTGTAACTAAATTAGTTATATGAGGTTTTGATGACTTTTAATATCACCGGTTTATAAGGGGTTAGATTATAGTTTGGGTAATATAAAGATTTATTTATTGAGTCTTAATCTTAATGTTTTTTCATTAACTGGCCATTAATAAAATTGAACTGTGAAACTTAAAATGAACTAGACATATGGATTTTAAGTTTAAGACCTTAGACTCAATAGCCCACGATCTTCCTTGAGGAAAGATAACCCTTTAATAGATTTCCTTACAGGATAGACATATACCTGTCGGGCGGGGGTAGCCATAATTGGAACTTAAACTTAATGAATCTAGATAATTTGGTTGACATAGACATATGGTTCAATTGGGTTAAACTGGGTATTTGTGTCTGACCATCGACAGAGGCTTACACATAATTTAGTGTTCCAGGTTAATAAATCAATATATTACCCAACTTTAAGATAACCACTTCATCTTTAAAATGATATTGGAAGAAATCACAACCCTAAATAGTTTTTAATATTGAATTTTTTTAAAACCTACTTTCGAATAATTTTATTTTTAAATTTAGAATCGTCACCATTTCAAATCAATCAAACAACCTGTTAGATACTAGTAATCATTTGACCTCATAAAATTAATAGATTAGATATTAAGTCATCGTGGGATCGATATTTTTATACTACTTGAACGATATATGCGCTTGCGTTATATGTGTGTGTTTACGCCGGTCAAGTTTTTGGCGCCGTTACCGGGGACTTATTTATCTTTCACTATTAGTTTTAAGGTTAGATACCTTTACTTGTATCTAATTTCTTTTTACTTATTGTTTTTGTTTTCTTGTGTTTCAGGTTCTCAGAAACTTCATGAGACGAACCAGAAGCTTTGAACTCCGACCGCTTGACCCGAAAATTGAAAGAACCATCAGATAGTTGAGAAGGGAAATGAAAGAAGGCCAATAAGCTTTAATCAACATGGAACCTGAACCTTTGAACGTTGTACCACCAATACCCATTCGAGACAGAACCATTTCGGTGGTCGATGGCCTCATTTCCTGTATTGTACTTCCTCCCTTACCAGTAAATGCGTGTGACATCAAAACATGCATTCAGATGATTCAGCAGTCGGTTCAGTTCGGGGGGAATGCAACTGAAGATCCTAATGCACACATCAGTAACTTCCTGGAAGTTTGCGACACTTTCAACTTCAACAGAGCATCAGAAGAAGCAATGAGACTGCGAGTTTTTCCATATTCCTTGAAAGACATAGCAAAAGCTTGGCTACATTCACTACCAGCAGGTTCCATCACAACTTGGAACACTTTAGCCACCAAATTCCTTGCAAAGTATTTTCCACCAGCCAGAACAGCAAAACTGAGAAATGACATCACATCTTTTGTACAATAAGATTCAGAATCCCTCTGCGAAGCTTGGGAAAGATTCAAAGATTTACTCCGGAAATGTCCTCACCATGAGATTGCAAAATGGCTTCAAGTCTAAACATTCTATAATGGACTTTCTGGAATAATGAGAACCACAATTGATGCTGCTGCTGGAGGAGCTTTAATGGCAAAAGGAGAAGATCAAGCCTGGGAACTAATCAAAGAAATGGCCAACAACAATTTCTTGTGGCCAATAAAAAGGAGCATGATCCAAAGAATTGCAGGAATTTATGAAAGTGAAGCCAATACAGCAGCCAAGCTGGATCAGATATGCAAATTTATGGAGACTCTTACCACTGGATCCACAAGTTCACCATATGGAGGAGCACCAAAGTCGAACCAACTTGAAGAGACGGTGAATTATGTCAACAATTTCAACAGACAGGGGAACAATCCATATTCTAACACCTACAACCCATGGTGGAGGAATCATCCTAATTTTTCATGGAGCAACAATTCAGGCCAATAGCAGAACTATCCACCACCTGGATTCCGGCAACAGAACAAAGGCCAAGAGCAGGCAAATGAATCAGGAATAATAGAAGTTTTGACCCACTTGAAAAAGATAGAAGAAAAACACGACTCTCAAGCAGCAAGATATGATGATATGTTTCAATCCCAAGCAGCATTAATTCAAAGTCAATCGGCTTCTATAAAGCACTGGAGAATCAAATTGGACAATTGGCAAATGCTCAGAGTTACAGACCGCCAGGTACCCTTCCTAGCAATACAGAGCCAAATCCAAGGAACATGGGGAATGAGTAATGTCATGCCATCATGTTAAAAAGATGTTGGAGCCAAAACAGCTGCTGAGGAAGTTCCAAAAGAAACAAAGCAACAGATGGAGGAAAAAGAAGCAAAGGAAAAAGAACAGATCATTCCATCTCCATATTTTCCTCAGCGTCTTCAGAAGAACAAATTGGACAAGCAGTTTTCTCGGTTCCTAGAGATCTTCAAAAAGTTGTATATCAAAATTCCATTTGCAGAAGCGTTGGAACAAATGCCCAGCAATACCAAATTCATGAAAGACATTCTTTCACGAAAGCGGAGATTGGGAGATTACGAGACAATATCATTATCAGAAGAATGCAGCGCTATCATTCAGAAGAAACTTCCCCCAAAGTTGAAAGATCCTGGCAGTTTCACTGTTCCTTGCACCATAGGAGAACATGACTTTGGTAAGGCTTTGTGTGATTTAGGTGCGAGTGTTAATTTGATGCCTTTTTCTATTTTCAGGAAATTGCAGATTGGAGAAACAATGCCCACCTCAGTCTCTCTACAACTTGCTGATAGAACGCTCGTATTTCCGAGAGGTGTAGTTGAGGATGTGCTAGTCAAGGTTGACAAATTTATTTTCACAGCAGATTTTATTGCTCTTGATATGGAGGAAGACGCAGACGTGCCAATCATCCTCGGGAGACCATTCTTGGCTACAGGTCGAACCATTATTGATGTACAAAAAAGAGAATTAACCATAAGGGTACAAGACTAAGAGCTAACATTCAATGTTTTCAAGGCCATGAATTTCCCAGATGATGAAAAGAATGAGGAATGTTTCAGACTTGATGTGATACACAGTACCATTCAGAACTCCAATGCAATGTGAAGTTCTA
This sequence comes from Zanthoxylum bungeanum, assembly GCA_019454045.1. NCBI lineage: Eukaryota > Viridiplantae > Streptophyta > Magnoliopsida > Sapindales > Rutaceae > Zanthoxylum > Zanthoxylum bungeanum. The sequence continues at coordinate 142,411 of SKCR01029328.1, read as the reverse complement.
CTGACAAACTTAAAACATGTCAATTGCCTGTGGAGCCTGAAGATAAAGCGTCTTTTGCACTAAAAAAGCCAATCCTTGCACTACAAGTAATATAAGAGAAAAATTTCCACCAGCTCAACGAATTGGAAGAATTCCACAATCAGCCTTTTGAGAATGCCAAATTATACAAAGAAAATGGTAAGAAAAGACATGATGAGAAGTTAGTGCGCATACAATTGGAACCAGGGTAGAAGGTACCGTTAAACAAATCAAGAGTGAAATTCTTCCCATGGAAGCGAAAATCACAGTGATCAGGTCCATTTGTGATCACCAAAGTTTTACCAGATAAAGCCGTTGAGATACATGATCCTGACTCCAACAAAACTTTCAAGGTTAAAAACAAGCGTGTCAAGCACTACTGGGGAGAATCATTTGAGCGACAAAAATAAAGTGTTACACTTTCAGATCCAGCTTAACTTTCGAGAAGTCATGTCTAGCTGACGACTTTAAACTTAGCGCTCGCAAGGAGGCAACCCATGAAATTTATGTATATATTGTGATCTGGTGTGTTTTATTTTTTGTGTTTATTTTTGCAGGTAAAGTCATTTCACGATGGAAGAAGCTCTCACAAATCTTCACAAGCAATTTCCTTCTCTCCCTCAAAAATCTCTGATGAAAGTCTATAAAGCTCGCTTGGAACGGATGGGATTACTGATGATCAAATGTATTCCTACTGACATTCGTTGGTTAATTGAAGCACGGGTTCGATTGGCAGGTGAGTCTTCTGACTCTTTTATTTCACATCTGCCTGGTTTAGGAAAGAGCACATATGTTAAAAAGAGAAGAGCCAAAAGAATGTGTGTTTGTTATAAATATGCTCGTATGTTTTGTGATACTCGTTGTTGTTCTTTAGGAATGGTGTCTGATAACCGCGAAGATAAGATTAATTTCATTAGGGATGGCTTGAGTAAGGAGTATTTGGATGACATATCTAAAACTCTTGAGATGCATCCCAGTGGATGTGTGTATCATGAAATTCGCATGTTATATGCACAATTCCAAAAGGAAAGACAATTGTTAAGTCTCGGGAATCTGACTCAAAAAGACCCTGTTTGCCAATTTATAAGAAAATTGGATGGGAAGCTTGTCCATGACGCATAGACGTCAATCAAGTCGTTACTTTTCTTGTAAATATTATAGCTCTTTGTCTTTTCTTAATAATTGTGATTTTTTTTGTTGTTTTTCTTTTGTTTTCTCCGACAGGATCCAGACCTTTTTTACTATCACGATATTATTTCGCTACTAATCGTCCTCTGGAAGATACTTGTGCTATTTTTACTCACCCTTTTCAGGTATTATAAATTCAACTCATCATTGCACTTTTGAAGACATCCAGAGTAAAACATGGAAGCCACTTCAAGCAGACGAGTTGAAAACATATGTGTGTTTTGTGGTAGTAGTGTTGGTACTAAACCACAATACGTAGAAGCAGCACAAGAATTGAGTCGAGTCTTAGCTACAAGGAATATGCACTTAGTATATGGCGGAGGCAATCTTGGACTTATGGGGATCATTTCAAAGGCCGTACAAGAAGGAGGCAGTCACGTTTTGGGAATCATCCCAAAACCCTTGGTAGAGGCAAATCTTATTGAACCATCAAACGGAGAGGAACTGATCATGCCAGGTATGTCTGAACGACTGGTAGAAATGATTAACCGTACTGATGCTTTTATTGCTTTGCCAGGTGGCTTGGGTACACTGGAGGAAATTTTTATTGTGCTATCTTGGGCGAACCTGAACATACACCAGAAACCAATTAGGCTGTTTAATGTTGATGGATTTTATGATTTTCTTTGTGTGTTTCTTGATGATGCCCGGAGAAATGGGTTCATGTCAAAACCTTTGAAAGAACTCCTCTTTACTGCCAGAATTGCTCCGGATCTAATAGACCAACTCATAGCCTATGAACCACGAGTTGACCCTATCCTTTCAAAGATAAATTGGTCCGAGGACGATCGTGGTAAGAGGCGTAGGATTAATCTGGATCTTAACCCTTAATTTCCTGTAGATTTTCAACTAACCAGATACGACCTTCTTAACTCTCATTTTACTGTTTAAGACATTGGGGACAATGTCTCATTTAGGTTTGGGGGAGGGAATTAGTTGATCAGTACCTTGTTTTTAGTTTGTGTGTTATTTTTAATCCAAAATTTTTAGAAAAATACAAAAAAAATTTCAAAAATTTCAAAAATTACAAAAATATTTTTCGTTTTTTTTTTTATTTTTATTTTGACTAAAAAGGTGAAATTGGTGAGAGATAGCTGAGTAAGGAGTTCCCACTCCTGATACGTATCTCAAACCCATTTTCGGAACAAGTTAATTTATGTTTATTTCCTTTTGAATTATTTAATTTGTGAATTCTCCATAATACTGACTAAAATGGATCTTCATATGCTCAGTTGGCAGGTATTATCAACATATATAGTAACATACGGACATGAGCTAAAATTGAAAAGTTTTTAATATTCAGTGCTCTAGTTTAATTAGAGGAAGCATCTCAAAAAGCAATGGAGTAAAAAGAAATCTGAGATCCGAGTTATTAAGTCTGTAAGGGTGTTTTAACACCTAGTGCCCTAAAACCAACTGGTTTGGGAGTCACTGGCCCAAAGCTCGCTACATGGATCAAAGATGCTGCAAAAAATATATATATCTGAAGTCTAAGTAATTAAGTCCGTAGGGGTGTCTTAACACATGGTGCCCTAAAGCCAACTGGTTTGGGAGTCACCGACCCAACACTCGCTACATAGATGGAAGATATTGTATATAAATAAAAAATCAAAAAATCAAAAAATCAAAAATCAAAAAAATGAGAAAAATTATTCCATTGCTACAAAAAGGTGTGAAATCTGATAGAACTTTAGGAAAAAAATATTACTCTCTTATCAACTGCACTTATGACTGTTGTAGGCAAAAATGAGTTGTTTAATATTTTGTTAGCTGTGTATATGGAGAATGGTAAATATAATCGGAGAATTTACTTATTCAGTAATTTAGAAAGAAAGAAAAAAACTAGTAACTTGGAGTAGAAGTTTCACCTGATTAGTCACTAACATCTTTATTCTCTTTTCACTTGTCTTTTTGCTTTTGTGTGCATTAGTTTCACTACCTTTTTACTTTTGTAAAATGTTTGTGGGTATCATTGTTGTAAACCCTCACGAGACTACAACTCGTCCACTAGGGAAACCTAGGGGTTTAAAGGCTTGTTGCATACGCTAAATGCAACCGTGATCCCTACGAAAGTGGTTTAGTTAAATTTTACATATGTTATTTTATTTTGTGTTTTGCTCGAGGACTAGCAAAATGTTAGGTTTGGAGGTGTGATGAGTGGTAAATCTATCACTATTTCCCATTCATTTAACCTAATAATTTGTATAGTTTCTTGAGTTTTGTGAATATTTTGATGCGTTTTGTGTTATTTTATAGATAAATAAAGTTTCAGAACATTCTGGAGGTGATTTGGAGCAAAACAGTGAAAATTGGCAAAAAAAAAAAGGGCATTTTGGTAATTTGGACGCGTCGTGACGCGCAAGCCTTTGACGTCGCGACGCCTAACATGCGCCGAACAGTGCTAATGTGCGCCGGGTCCACAAATCAGATTCTGAGAAAATTTCACTTTTCTAACGTGCGCCGTGCCACTTGTCACCATCACAGCCGATCTGCTAACATGCGATGTGCCACGTGTCATCATCCTACGGTGCCGACAGTCACCATCACCACGTGTTGCCATGTGTCACTCCACGTCATTGTCACGTCATCGTCCACATCACCAGGTTGACTGAGTCAACATGCCACCTCATTGCCACGTCATCATCAACCAATCACAGCGTGCCACATGTTGTGATTCTATGGTGCCGACAGTCAAATTGCCATGTGTCGCCACATCAGTGCCATGTCAGCATCAATTATTGGCTATCTTATCCCTATCTGACATGTGGCGGATAAGAATCTGAGCCGACCAATCAGAAGCCGCCACATGTCACAATAATTGAGCCCCAACCACCTTGTCACGTGTCACCTTATCACCTTATCCAGAATCTGCAGAAGACGAACCAGAGCGTGCCACGTCGACAAAACGCGCGTCGCGACGTGAGCTAGGCGTCGCGACGCGCGACCTCTACTGACCCCTATAAATAGAGCGCGAAATTCCAGTTTCAGTTGTACCACTCTCTCTCATCTCTTTGATGTGAAGAGAGAGTTTTCTCTCTCTAGTTTCTTTTAGTTTTTAGTTTTTAGTTTTGTAAATAATTTTAATTATGTTCTGTAATAATAGTAATTTACTTTCTTACTTTTTTACAGTTTTTACTATTTACCATGAGGAGGTAACTTCCCCAGCTAGGGTGAAAGGTAATTCTTTTACTATTGCTATTTAGATTAATCTCCCTTAAATATAATATATTCACTATTTAAAATATTGACTTAAAAAGGATACCGCCAGATTGGTCAGTTGGTAATTCATTTTAATCTGGTTTAAACCTGATTAATCAAGGATACCGCCAGATTGGTCGGTTGGTAATTAAATTTTCTTACCGCCTATATGGCAGGTTTATTTTGGTTCCGCCTTAATGGCTGGTTGGACTTAATTTGACTTAATTAGGATACCGCCTATATGGCTGATTGGTAATGTTATCACAAGTTTATATATTATATTATGGGAGATATCTAAATTAGTAGTAGTAAAAGTAATTCATTTTACCTTAGCATTTAATTTTATTGTAATTTACTTTTCAGTATTTACTTTACCGCATTTTTACTTTATGTCTTTTATTTCAAGTTTTTTACTAGCCCTAGTTATGTGTTGTAACTAAATTAGTTATATGGGGTTTTGATGACTTTTAATATCACCGGTTTATAAGGGGTTAGATTATAGTTTGGGTAATATAAAGATTTATTTATTGAGTCTTAATCTTAATGTTTTTTCATTAACTGGCCATTAATAAAATTGAACTGTGAAACTTAAAATGAACTAGACATATGGATTTTAAGTTTAAGACCTTAGACTCAATAGCCCACGCTCTTCCTTGAGGATAGATAACCCTTTAATAGATTTCCTTACAGGATAGACATATACCTGTCGGGCGGGGGTAGTCATAATTGGAACTTAAACTTAATGAATCCGGATAATTTGGTTGACATAGACATATGGTTCAATTGGGTTAAACTGGGTATTTGTGTCTGACCATCGACAAAGGCTTACACATAATTTAGTGTTCCAGGTTAATAAATCAATATATTACCCAACTTTAAGATAACCACTTCATCTTTAAAATGATATTGGAAGAAATCACAACCCTAGATAGTTTTTAATATTGAATTTTCTTAAAACCTACTTTCGAATAATTTTATTTTTAAATTTAGAATCGTCACATTTTCAAATCAATCAAACAACATGTTAGATACTAGTAATCATTTGACCTCATAAAATTAATAGATTAGATATTTAGTCATCGTGGGATCGATATTTTTATACTACTTGAACGATATGTGCGTTTGCGTTATATGTGTGTGTTTATGCCGGTCAAGTTTTTGGCGCCGTTGCCAGGGACTTATTTATCTTTCACTATTAGTTTTAAGGTTAGATACCTTTACTTGTATCTAATTTCTTTTTACTTATTGTTTTTGTTTTCTTGTTGGTGGTCGACGACCTCATTTCCTGTATTGTACTTCCTCTCTTACCAGCAAATGCGTGTGACATCAAAACATGCAGTCAGATGATTCAGCAGTCAGAGAACACTCCTGAAGTTTAGGAAAGTTGTAAGGTTTAATGCTGGAAGGAAAAGAAACTCTAACGAAGTCCAAAAGAAGCAGTCAATTCTAATAAGAATGATATATACATCCAGTCGGATTTCTAAACCAAATCCGGTCGGATGTCATATATGTCCGGTCAGACATCACCATCAACTCTGGCTGGACATGCCTTAAAGTTAGGCCAGACATATATCATATTTTCAATTTTAAAGAATGAATCGATCTCTTTCCTTCTTTACCAATTTCCATCTTAACCTCTCTTTCCTTCTTAAAATTTTTTCCTTAACAAAGAGATAATAAACACTACCCTAAACACTATAAAAAGAGACAAAACACACAAAAAAATGACTTTTGGAGAATATGTGAAACCCATACCCTAAAACAGTATTCCTAAGTACCCAACTCTGACAAGAGATCCAGCAACTAACCTACATTTTTATAGGCATTTTTGGAGCCAACTTACGCTTAAGGCCTAAGGGCCCCAAAACCTTAAATTTCGCATCTATTTTTCAGGTTTTTAACGCTGCATATCCGACCGGACATCCCCTATGTCCGGTCGGACATGCATTCATCAGATGAAAATCCAACTGTATAAACTGGACACATTCGGCTACGTGCACTAGCTTCTCTGTAGTATATAAGAAGGAAACCCGGACGTAAATTGTATAGTCAACTTCGAATTAACAATAATATTGTTTGCACTTGGGATAAAACTACATGTACCACTTGCAAACAGTTACGCGTGTTTTTTTTACTGCTTTGCATTATTGTTATCATGTAATTATTATGTGTGTCTAGTCTCTATCTTACGATTACTATTATGCATGATTCTGCATCTTATGAATATTGGCTTCAAGCATGCCATGATATATTTATTATTATTTGTTGCCATTATTAAATCTACGTTCTGGGCTTTCTAGTTCACGTAGTAAATCCAGCCAGACATCAAACATATCCAGCCGGACATTTAGTGATTACATGTATATCAGGCTGAATCCAAGATATGTACAGTGGAGTTTTTTTATTCATTATTTAGGCTGTTTTATCTTTGGCTACTGTACAACATATATTTCTGTCAATTATGATATTATTTGTTGTTCGAGTGATTGTATGCAATATAAATTGTCTTGTGCGATTGCATTATAAGACATGTGGATCCTTTTTAAGCGTGAATATTATACTTCCATCAGTAAATGACCATTATGAACCCAAATGGGTATAAGGTTGACCTTGCAAAATGTGTAGTGCGGCCTTTAATCAACCACAGTGTCTCATACTAGGTGGCAACTCATTTATTCTATGGTTAGTCCTCTGCAGACTAATTCATACTCTCTATTAGCAGCTAGCTCAGCAGTGTAGTGAGCGCCGACATCATAGGGATAGCGGTAAACCCTGCTCCGTTCCCACAACTGTTTTTTATTTTTTGATTTCTTTGTATAAGCTTTTTTTTTCTTAATTATAATTTATTTTTATTAGTCTTTTTTTATAATTATGATTAAATATAAAAGATAAATTAGAACTCGAAGTTTTTAACCTCGTTCATTAATCTTTATATTAAAACCTGAAGTTCTAAATTTATAAAATAATTATACAACCTGAAGTTCTAAATTTACATTTCAATTAAATAACCTGAAGTTCTAACCTCATCAATTAAATTTTAGATTAAAACCTGTAATTTTAAATATACCATAGAACCTGAAGTTCTGAATTTATAATATCATATTTATAAACTTGAAGTTCTAAAAATATGCCTGATATTTTTTAAATGATAATTACTTTTATACGGGATATTTATTATCTTTCTTTTTCTCTTTACAATGAACTTTAAAAATATCAAGTCTTATAAACTTGTAAATTCCCTCACTCGAAGTTTCTGGAAGAAACTATCTCTCATAGGTTTTGGATGCCAAAATGCACCTGCAAGCTATGGGCCTGAAAGGCACCATATGCCAAGAAAAATAAACATTCCAGCACTATAAGTCAAATGCTATGATTTTTTTTCATCGTCATTTGCATGAGAGCTAAAAAGCTCAATACTTGATAGTAGAAGATCCACTAACCCTATGAAATAACCTGAAAGAGAAATATAACAATCAATAGGATATTTTCCTTACAAGAGTAAAATATTAATGGAAAAAATTGAGGTTGCAGAACTATCCAAAGGTTTATGACTACAACTCTAATCAACTTCGCATCACCTCATAGTTGAAATAGTGTGTTGAAAATTTTATTGAAGAAGACATGCTTGAAAAAACACTCACCACTTTTCATGCATCAAATATGATTGTGCAACAAAAATATCATGAGCGTCGATTTAAAAAAATACTTGATTTGATGTTATGCCTCCTAGTTGCTGAACAAAATAATGAGCTCCTGATGAAAAATCATGAGTCACGCTCAACTGGTTTTAAGTCATTCCTAGTAGCAAATGCAAATACAATACAACCAATGGACGTGGTCGAGGAGGTATGAGAAGATACAGAGGGAGTGGTTATTACCCCTGCGGTGGGCAAAAGAATTCAGGATAATAAAACTGGAAAAATGGACAGCACCAAAAGTGGAATATATATAAAAGAGAAAATAATGAGAGTGGTACATAAAAGAAATATATCAAAAATGATAATGAATAAATTTATTATCGATATGGCGAAAATGAAAATTTTGTTAGAGATATGCCTTATAACCAACTTGTGGATGGGCTATATGTACATGTATTTGCAATATTTTCATTAATTAATAAAATGGCAATCTTTAATATACGTGTCTTACATAAATTATATGAATCATCAAACACTGTAATAAAGCCCTTGGAGTAATAAGATGATGGCTTCCATGCCTTATGAGAATCATTACTCTCAAACATTCCTAGTCATTATTTTGTGAATAATCTGGGCATTCACAAAGCGGAGAGACTAGCATGATGATATGATCCGCCCTTAAGTGGGGTAGCCGATCTCATAGGCTACTAGCGGAGATCCATCCGCTTGGTGTATCACATGGATGCATGAGTTGCTCGAGTCCATCGAACTGACTGTCGAAAGTTTTCATATGGAGTGTTTATCCCATGTGTCTGTGAGAACTTTCATGTATCGATTGTATGACTAGTCCTTAAACTTGAGGTCTTTACAATCTTATGTGTGGATCAAATAACTTTGACATGTTGGTGTCTTCCTTCACTCACTACCTTTTTATAGCCAAAAGGAAAAGCTGTGAAGACATCTAGATAATCATTTACTCAAAGCTTACCTTAAAGCATATTTAAAATGTTGGACTAATTTGGAGGATCTATTGTTTATTCCTGTCACCAGGGCAATAAAAGCCTAAGAGGTAAGAGTATTTAAGAGAGTTCGCTCCACCCTCCCTCTGGGGAATTTTCAATTGAGGAATCCATTTGACAGTTATTCACTTAAACTTGCTAAAATCCTCAATAATAATTTAAGTTTAAAATTTGCCTCCCATTGTAAAGTATAGACCCAAAGGGCTTGAACCGTATAGGCAGGACTAGGCTTTACCAGACTGACCAATACCAATTTGTCCCTAAATCGTACTATTGACAATGGTTTGACTTTTCTGAGTCATAAGACGCAGCGACCCTTAGGCGTGGTCTTATAACTTAGTGGCAAAGATTGGGTGTCCATGAGGACTAGCATAAGCTATGGCATGTTTGATTGCCCAACCCAATGATCAAGCAATTGTGATTTATATCATAAATTGGTTGGGAACCTACCTAATTATCGTATTTTATAACGATCGGCCCTAGTCAGAGTTATGAAATGATGATAATGGGATCCTTACCCACAAGAAATCCATCATATTGGGGTTGATGTGATTTGCTTAAAATTTTAAAATAATTGAGTGGGAGCAACTTCATAATATTAAAAGCCCATGTTATTATGAAACATTAATGAAAACATATTCCTAATTTTAACATTCTCTCTTAACAGTGGGTTAAAATATTTACAAACATTCAAATGGAAAACAGAGTATCACTTCGTTCCATCCTTGATGAGCATAAGCTCAAATGGGACAACTACAATGACTGGTTTAGAAACCTTAAAATTGTCTTACGACAAGAAAATATTTTCTATGTTCTTGAAAGACCATTTCCCCCTGAACCCGCAGAAGATGCTGACCAAAATACATTTGATGCTTGGAAGAAACACGTCGATGATGATGAGCAAGCAGTTTGCATAATGCTTGGCTCTATGTCGGACGAACTTCAGAAAGCTCACGAAGATATGGATGCTCAAACCATCATCTTTCACTTGAAGGAGTTGTATGCAACTTCCGTTCATACCGTGAGATTCCAAGTGTCATGTGCCTTATTCCAAACAAGGTATAAAGAATGATCTGTTAGTGGACATGTGCTTAAGATGATTGGCCACATTGAAAAATTGGCCAACCTCGGGTTCATCATGGATCATGAGATAGGTCACGATCTAATTCTTCAGTCCTTACCAAAAGACTTCTCTAACTTTATTATGCAGTTTCATCTGTCTGATAAAGAAGCGACTTTAGCAGAATTGCACAATCAGATAAAGCAAGCAGAGAAGGATTTGAAACCAAAGCTTAAAACCTCCGTCATGCTTACGGGTACGGACCTAAAGCCATGAGTCCCAAAGAAAAATAAGGGCAAGGCCAAGGCTCCAGATCACCTAAAGCCCAATGGTAAGGTGGAGAAGAAAACGAGAAAGGGAAAATATTTCTTTTGTGGAAAGAAGGGTCATTGGAAGAAAGACTGCAGATCCTTGAAAGCTGAGGAAGCTAGGGAAGCCCAAGAGGCCAAGAAGCCCAATGCTTCAGGTATGTTGTATATGATTGAACTATATTCTCAAAACTCTGAACCTTCTACTTGGGTGCTTGACACCGGTTGTGGGACTCACTTGTGTAACAATGTGCAGGGCCTGAGAAACAGTAGAGAGAGTCATGTCAGGGGAGGTTGACTTACGCATGGGTAATGGAGCAAAACTGCTGCATTGTGCGTGGGGACTTATTCATTAGTTTTCCGAATGGTTTAGTTTTAGACTTAGAAGATTGTGTTTATGTACATTCTCTAGTAAAGAACATCATTTCAATTTCTTCTTTATGTAATAAAGGCTTTTCATGCCTAATAAGTTGTAATGAATGTTCTATTTATTTCAATGAAATAAAATATGGAGATGGTATTTTGAATAATGGTATCTATGTCTTACAAACTAACAAAGAATGTTCAACCTCTAATATATACAACGTTAACTCGAATAATCTCAATGAATCACTTCTATGGCACAGTCGCTTAGGTCATATCAATGAAACAAGATTAACTAAGCTACATAAGGATAGGTATTTCAGACCCTTCAAATATGAACCTTATGGAACTTGTGAGTCTTGTTTACTTGGTAAAATGACCAAATTACCCTTCAAAGGTAAAAGACAGCGTGCAGCGGAGACATTAGAACTCATACACTCTGATGTATGCGGACCAATGTCAGTCACCGCTAGAGGTGGATTCTCCTACTTCATTACCTTTATCGATGATCACTCGCGATATGGGTATGTGTACCTTATGCGGTACAAATCTGAAGCCTTTGAGAAATTCAAAGACTTCAAAGCTGAAGTAGAAAACCAGCTTAATAAAAGTATTAAGTCACTAAGGTCTGACCAGGTGGTGAATACTTAAGCGACGAATTTCAAGATTACTTGAGAGAAAATGGCATTGTTTCCCAGTGGACTCCTCCGGGAACTCCACATCATAATGGGGTCTCCAAAGGAGAAATCGGACATTATTAGATATGGTCCGATCAATGATGCCAGACAGATCTACCTCTTTCATTTTGGGGTCTTGTCTTTAGAAACTGCAACACTACTACTAAACTAAGTTCCTTCCAAGACTGTTAGTCAAACACCATATGAGTTATGGTCTGGGAAACGTCATAGTCTTAGTTATCTAAGAGTTTGGGGATGTGACGCATATGTTAAGCTCACACAAACTAAAAAATTGGATGATAGGGCAATTAAATGTAAGTTTGTAGGATATGCCTTGAACTCAAGAGCATACATGTTCTACGTCCCAAATGAACAAATAACATTTGTCTCACGAAATGCTAAATTTCTAGAGAATGAATTCCTTCTCAAGAAATATAGTGGGAGTAGACTTGACCTCGATAAGGTACGAGAAGAACAAACTAACATAGAACTAAGCCTCAGGCCCCTTAAAAGGGCAGCGATGGAACAACCACAAGGTTATGAACTTAGAAGGTCCGGTAGGGAAAAATATGAGCCTGAAAGATATGATCTCCATATTGATGAGGAACATGATCAGGTCATTGATAATGACGATCCCACCAGTTAGGACGAAGCAATGCATGACATTGATTCAGTCAAGTGGCTTGAGGCCATGAAATCCGAAATAGACTCTATGTATCAGAATCAAGTATGGAACTTGGTGGATGCACCTGAAGAGATAAAACCCATAGGCTGCAAGTGGATTTACTAGCGTAAAACTGATGCAGAAGGCAACATCCAAACCTATAAGGCTAAGTTGGTGGCGAAAGGTTATAGACAAATCAAAGGAATTAACTATGACGAAACCTTCTCGCATGTTGCAATGATAAAGTCCATTCGAATTTTACTGGCACTAGTTGCACACTTTTATTATGAGATTTGGCAGATGGATGTCAAAACAGCTTTCCTTAATGGGAACCTCGTAGAGGAAGTCTATATGACACAACCTGAGGGGTTTGCATCTAAGGATGATCATAATAAAGTATGCAAGCTTAAACGATCCATTTATGGACTCAAGCAAGCCTCCAGAAGTTGGAATATACGATTTGATGAGACAATCAAAGAATTTGACTTCATCAAAAATGTAGACGAGCCTTGTGTTACAGGAAAAGTAGTGGGAGTGCTGTTGTATTTCTTGTATTATATGTCGATGACATATTAATCATCGGGAATGATATTCCCATGATGCAAGCCACCAAGCAATGGTTATCTCAGAATTTCTCCATGAAAGATTTGGGAGAAGCAGAAGCACATCCTCGGCATTAAGATCTACCGTAATAGATCTAAGAGGTTGTTAGGACTTTCTCAATCTACGTACATAGATAAAGTTTTGAAAAGATTCAAAATGGAAGATTCCAAAAGAGGTAATTTACCTACTTGTCATGGAATCAAATTATCTAAGGAGCAATGTCCACATACTCCTTCAGATAGAGAGCGTATGAGTAGAATCTCTTATGCTTCAGCAATAGGATCGATCATGTACGCCATGCTATGTACAAGACCTGATGTCTCTTATGCTCTTAGCATAACGAGCAGGTATCAGGCAAATCCTGGTGAGCAACACTGGGCAGCTGTCAAAACAATCCTCAAGTATCTGAGAAGAACTAAGGATGTGTTTTTGACATACGAAGATTGTTCTGAGATGAAAGTCATTGGTTACTGTGATGCGAGCTTTCAGACCGATATAGGATGACAGCAGATCACAAACAGGATATCTTTACTTTGAATGGCGGTGCTGTCAGTTGGAAAAGCTCAAAGCAGTCAACTACAGCGGACTCCACCACTGAAGCCGAGTATATTGCAGCATCTGAGGCAGCTAAAGAAGCAGTCTGGATAAAGAAGTTCATCACGGAGCTGGAAGTGCTTCCCAGATAAAGAATGGCGTCACGATGTACTGTGACAACACGGGCGCCATTGCTCAATCAAATGAACCAAGGTCCCACCAGAAATCCAAGCATGTACTCAGGCGATTTCATCTCATCAGGAGATTGTTGAGAGAAAAGAAGTTATTTAGAGAAAATACCCACATAAGATAATCTTGCAGATTCTCTGACTAAAGGGCTGACTCAACAAAAGCATGATAGGCACACCCGAGAGTATATGTGTCCAGATTCATACTAGTTGGCTATAGTGCAAGTGGGAGATTGTTAGATAGAGATGCCCTATACCCAACTTATGGATGGGCTATGTACATGTATGTAATATTTTCATTAATTAATAAAATGGAAATCTTTATTATACGTGTCTTACATAATTATATGAATCATCAAACACTGTAATAAAGCCCTTGAGTAATAAGATGATGGCTTCCACGCCTTATGAGAATCATTACTCAAACGTTCCTAGTCATAGTTTTGTGAATAATCTGGGCGTTCACAAAGCGGAGAGACTAGCATGATGATATGATCCGCCCTTAAGTGGGGTAGCCGATCTCATAGGCTACTAGCGGAGATCCTCCGCTTGGTGTATCACATGGATGCATGAGTTGCTCGTGTCCATCGAACTGACCGCCGAAAGTTTTCACATGGAGTGTTTATCCCATGTGTCTGTGAGAACTTTCATGTATCGATTGTATGACTAGTCCTTAGACTTGAGGTCTTTACAATCTTATGTGTGGATCAAATAACTTTGACATTCTCCTTCCCCGGTTCAAAAGATCCGGTCATAAGGGTATGATTGGGTCATTTGTTGAAACACATGAAGTTTGTAAAGATACAACAGAGAATCGCCACTCTCTCGGATAATATTTTCTTATAAGAGTAGTATTCCAGTTCGCGGGTTGATATGTGTGATCAGTGCTTGAGACTGTGGCTGCAGCGGAAGAATCATGTGAGATTCTTGGGTTAACACGATTCATGACACTATCAACATCATACCTTTGACTATATGGGTAGACATTTTCTATACCCTAGGTCAAACGGTGGGGATACAGTGAGGCGAGTGACCGTATCATATGTAAATCGCATACAGAATGGGTATATATATCTTTCATTCTCATTTGGGGGCCTTGGCATGTTGCTAGATGTCAAACTTGGTCATTGAAATCGAACGACCATCTGATCGGAGGATAATTTATGTTCGATTAAATTATCACGATTCATTTCATGTCCAACTTGAGGGGAACCCAAAAGGTCACACACAACAAAGTCGAAATCAATGGTTAACAGTGCACAGTACAAATTTAACAGCATATATGATTGCTGTAGGAATTGTTCATAAATGGTTCAATATGTTTAATTATTGAACAGATCATTTATGAGGTTCCATAGTGGCTTAGGGATTGGTGAATGACGATAGGGGCACTTTGGGAATTGGAATAAATAAATAAATAAAACATGAATAGTAAAAAAAATTTTATTTGTTATTTGTTTTGAATTCCAATCCGACCCAAACTCTTATTAGGGTTTTATAATCTCATTAAACCACTAAATTAAGATCCAATGGCTAAGATTAAATTAGCATTTATCCCACATCAGATTCTTAATTAATTTTGTTGTCTTTACCTATATAAACCCAAAGAATTCTTCACAAATTTTTGCACCAAAACCTTTCATATCTTGGGTTTATATAAGTGAGCAACTCTAAATTTAAGAGTAAGCCACTATTTTGAGGATCCTTAAGTCTAATTGACTAGAGGAATCTCAAGTTAAAAGTTTTGAGGTATTTGCCTAGGCTAGCACCAAGGGCAAAATACCCGTGCACTCAAGGCGTAGTCTTGCCGTTGAGTTTTGGCTTTGGTGTGTGCACCTTTGGAGGCCACACATGGGTGGCTCTTTGGAACGTGGAAGAGCTTGTTGAGTTCGAAAAAGCTTGTAGATTGGAGGGAGGACTAGAGGAGTCTTCGGTTCAAGTAAGTCTTTTTCTTTCTTTATTTTAATTAGAGTTCTTATGATAGTTAGCATGTTTAGGTTTATGTTCTTTACATGTTTTATGAGTTTTTATGCTTTGAATATATATAGTAACATGCCTAGTCTTGTAGAATAATAAAAACAAATAGGTCTTGGCCAAAGGGATAGCGGCATCATAATTTGATAATTTTTAATTTTCCGCTGCGCACTCGCGGCCGCTTCCCAATAAATTTGTCATGTATCTATCATATAGATGACTATTTATTAGAATTCTTTCAAGTATACAAGACAAACAAAGGAAATGAGATCGAAGCTAATTTTATTGATGACTCAAATCCTATTAATCTCACTCATCTTGATTTCTAATTTCTCTGAGGACTCGAAGGGAAAGATTGATCACATAATTGGTGATGGAAATGTCTATCTTAATTAAGCTTTAATTTTCATTTTTATTTTATTAATGGTTTAGGATTTAAAACTATTGAATTCTAGTTATCATTTTATTGCACTTTCATTGGAACATTTTTCATAGTCGCATCAAATGTACTTTATTTCATATTTTTTTAATTTTGATGTCTGACATGAATTTTATTAATCAAGGATATGGATTCTAGAAATAATTTTTTAGTCCTGGAAAGGAAATGTGGGGATGTATGTGTGTCTGATAGTGTAACAATGCACACTATCCTTTGAGATATAAAATATTTCTTTGGCATAAAATTACGTGAAAGAAATGTAAACACTATATCTGGTCTTGTAAACTTAATTGAAGGCTTTGGAAGAGCCATAATATTCTTAGCAAGTGGAATAAAATTATGCATTCAAAATGCTCTATATTCAGCCAGATCTAGTAGAAATCTATTAAGTTTCAAAGATATTCGCCGAAATGGGTATCATATTGAGACTTTAGTTGAAAACAATATAAAATATATATGTATTATCCAAAATATCTCAGGTAAGACATATTTATTGGAAAAACTTCCAGATTTCTCATCTGGATTGCATTATACAATATAAATCAATAGAACGTCGTGTGGTAATGAACCAAAAGTTCAATAATCTAAGGGTGTTTATGTCAAGGAATAATTATCTTGGTCATCCAGGAGCTACAATGATGCGTAGAATAATAGAAAATTCTCATTGGCATAAATTAAATAACCGAAAGATTTTATTAACAAATGATATCAGTTGCACCGTTTACTCATAATGCAAACTTGATATACACCCATCTCCATCTAAGATTGCTTTTGAATCCCCATAATTCTTACAAATGGTTCGATGAGATATTCGTGGGCCAATCCATCCACAAAGATAACCTTCCTATTACGTTATGGTTTTGATTGATGCATCTGCATAGTAATCACATGTTTACTTGTTGTCCACGCTTAATATTGCATTTTCCAAACCGCTTGGCTAAATAATTAGATCAAGGGCATGTTCCCAGATTATCTAATCAAAACCATATGACTAGATAATGTTGGTGAATTTACATCTAAGACATTTGATGACTATTTTACATCAGTTTGAATCGATGTTGCATATCCAGTTCCACACGTACATACATAAAATGGATTAGCAGAATCATTGATAAAGCGAATTCAGGTAATTGCACAAACATTTCTATTACATACCCAATTCTATATGGGGTCATGTTATACTACATGATGTTGCATTAATTTACCTTAGACCCAGAACTTATCATCAATATTCTCCAATATAACTTGTTATTAATCACTAACCTGATATTTCCTATCAACGTACTTTTGGTTGTATTGTATATGTTCCCATCTCACCCCCACAACACCTAAAGATAATACCTCAATGTCTTTTTGGGATCTATTTTGGCTTTAATTCAATTCCATTATAAGATATTTGGAACTTTTGATAGGAGATCTTTTTATCACACGTTTCACAGATTGTCATTTTGATGAGATAATTTTTCTACCATTGGTGGAAAAAAATAATCTCAAGAAGTAAATCACAAACTTTCTTGGAAAGTTCCTACTGTGTCTCATTTAGATCCTCGCACCAGTCAATGTGTGTACTATCCCGCCTGAGGCAGGAAGTCACCGGCATGAGACATGAATGACCCACCTCTCTAAGACTACCTGGAACATAGTCCAGCACCCAAAAGGACTTGTGAAGAGCATCAAATTAAAGCTTGGAACCTATGAGAATCCTCAATATTTGGCTTGATTTGCAGGAAAAATGAAGTATTTTGGAGGGGAATTATTGTGAGAGGGAGAGATAAGAGAAAAATGAGATAAAAATCTAAATAGGTTATTTATAATGGGCCGAAATTTCTAAATTCATGTCTAAAAATCACTATCACGTTTGAACTCCAGTCAAACAATACACACATACAAGGCATTCTGCTGGTTTTGTTCGAACGCCAGCCGAACGTGACTCAAATGGGAGCTCTCTGGAAAATGTATTCGAGCGAGAAAACAAATGCACAAAAAATGCCAATACAAATATGTGTTAGAACGCTTGAGCAAACGTAATACGAATGCAAATATTCTGAAATTATAATTCTAAGGAAAAGTGAGACCTAAATGCTCATAAACTCATACCATAGCCTCGGTCATCATGCATACATACTACGCAAGCAATAGTCATCGCATATATGACTTATATGACCATAATAAACATACTGAACATGCTAAACATGTCAAAAACCTAGGGTGTTACAATATGAAAATGAAGTGTGAGGATAATCTACTTACAACAAATTACAAATCAATTACCAGATACATTTACAGATGCAGCAAAAGTAACCAAGTCACATATATCAGTTGTTAATACATCAGCCCAGATGATTGTTCCTCTTGAATAATCTAGTGTAAAGTCAGCTAATGAATCATCTATTGTACATTAGAAGTATGGTATACCACTTGGGTCTAAAGATATTATTCTCCAAAAGAGGAAAATGAGAGATACATATCCTATTGAATATAATACTCAAGCAATGAGGAAAAGACACTAGCCCTTGAAGACATATCCACATCTTATGAATCACCAGTCCTAGAGGAATATATAGTCCCTGAAGAGACACTAGCCTTTGAAGTGGCATAAAAATCCAAAAATGAGGAAAAGTCTACAAACTATGCTTACACAAGAGAAATATGGGATCAAAGGAAAATAACCATCAACAATGTGTTCTCATACACAGAAGCTACTGAAATTACAAATGATTTTGAACCTCAAACTGTCAATGAATGTAGATAATAATATGATTGACCTCAACAAAAAGAAGTAATTCAAGGTGAATAGACTTCTTTAGCCAAATGTGAAGTATTTAGTCTCGTAGTCCAAACAAATGAAGATGTCAAACCTGTTGATTACACATGGGTGTTTGTAAGAAAATGTAATAAACGTAATAAAATCATTAGATATAAAGTGCGACTTGTTGCACAAGGTTTCTCGCAGAGACCTGGTATTAATTACGAGGATACGTATTCTCCAGTGATGAATACCATTGCATTTTGATTCTTAATCAGTTTGGCAATCTCTGAAAGACTATATATATGTCTTGTGGACGTAATGAAAACATACATGTATGGGTCACTTCACATTTATATGAAAATTCATGAAGGGTTGAAATGCCTGAAGCATATAAATTAAATGATCGTGAACTGTGTTCAATCAAGTTACAATGATCTTTATACGACTTAAAATAATATGGACGCATGTGGTACATGTTGGGGATATGCCCTAGAATCAAACGTGACGTACGGTTCATGGTATTTTCCTTATGTAAATATAATCTTCTAATTGATTATAAATTGGTTTATGATTAATATAATCGCAATCACAATACATTGTGCATCTATTCGTTCAGTAGTTATCTTATAAATGATGCAAAATGAGATCATGTGATGTATTTTGTGTCAAGACTCAATCTGTAAAAGGTTGTAGATGTGAGTACAGAGTTTGATTTAAATACATTTGAATCTATTCCCGGTTCAGGTGATGTCTTTGGAGATGATCACATCGTATGACTTGCATATTTTTTATACTACCATAAGAGTAATATTTGATATTGATAATTGGGTGACGGGTCTCACATCATAAGAGCATGGATATAGGTAATGCGTTTGAGGAACATGTTACTGAACTTGACCAAACGTGACGAATCACATGAGCGATTATTTGCAGTCAATGATTCGAAGCACAGCCGTAATAGTGTCCCACATATTTCTTTGACCTGAGATGTCACGGTTGTTTTCTATATTGAGACGCATCGTTCACTTGTGTATATAGCATCGGGCTTATCACGTCTGGTTAAAGAAGCTTGTTAGCGATATGTTCTTAGCAATATGTTCTTACTATATGAGGACAGATGATGTTGTCTACATATTCAAGGATTGAAAGACTTATTTGGCCTTCAGACTATACTTGTATTGTACGAAGTATTGTATATTGATACATTTGATAGAAAAATTTTATCAATTAATCGAATATGTAAATTTCATTATATTTTCAATTTTGATAGATAAAAATATTTTAACATTTGAGAAATGAATAGATTGGGACAAGTCGAAGTAGAAATAGTTTATATGTCATTGAAATAAAAATGAAAAAATACTGCTAATAAGAAATGATATAGAAATCCAATCAATTGAAAGATTGTTATGGCTTCAAAAATTAGGTCACATTAGAGAAAAAAATAGATTATGAAGATGGGTATAGATGGACTTTAAGTACCTAGGGTTCTAAACTTTACCCAACTTATGTATCATGTTTCCGATGTAAGATGACCAAATTGTCCTTTGTTTGTCAAAGGATATAAGCCAATAAAATCCTTGAATTGATCCACATAACTGTATATGGACTATTTGATGAAATGGTTGGATAAAGTTTCTCATACTTCATAACCTATATAGATGATGGATCACTATAAGGTTATATGTACTTATTGAAGTATAAATCTGAATAACTTGAAATGTTCAAACGATTCAGAATAAAAGTAGAGAAACACACAGTGAAGAATATAAAACACTACGATCTGATCGTGGAAAATTATATTTAAGTTCTGAGTGTTGGATAATATGACCCATAGTGTTGTTGTACAAATTAACTATGTGACAAGGAAATTGCACTCTCATCATTTGTGATTAGATCACCTTAGATATATAAATGAAGAGAGGTCCATATGATTAGTTCCTGGATTGAGATGATATGAGACAGTATCAGTCCACGAAGGATTAATCATTAATATCCTAGTCGTAGTATTATCGAGACTGGACATCGATAATGCGGAATAGGCTAGTATTGCACTTGTGCGCGTTGTGAGGGCACAACAGCATAGTTCTCATATATTTGGGTATTGGATACTCATGCAAGTGCGATAGGAGGTTGTGTTTCACGATGGTACGGGAAACAGCTTCGCTCTGGATAGACCCCTCGGAATCCCATTGGTATTATGACTATGTGTCTATGGGAGTCCGACATCAGGGTGGTGTGTATGGTCTTAACCTGAGACTTGCACCGCTAATGCTTACGACAATCAATATACTTTAGTTGAGGTCGTCTAGGACTCTAACCGGTTCTGTGTACGCCAATGCTGGGTATATTGAGAATCGTAGAATATTGGGTGTGATGTCAAGACGGAAGTATCACTCCAGTCATAGTGGAGATGATGTCACGTAGGATACGGTATTAGTGCTCTTAAGTGCTGGCCGGCCATCGGGATATTATGACAAGGTCATGTATATCCGATTATAGAGACTAGTTACCAGACATCCGATATGTGCTTCGGACGGGGCAGACACTTATCCAGCCCCAGCCCTAGCACGTGACTATCCGATACTGGGCCGATATACACGATACTTGGTATACTACGCCTGATATAGATCTTAAATATTCTTAGATGAATATGACCGGATAATTGGATAGACTTCGTGCTTTGCTAGAAGCCGATCTTGTCTCGTAAATCGGTAGAACGTAGTACTTGGTACGTACGTGATTCGGATATTCCAACGACCGTATTTACTGCCGAATTATCCGGGGATCTCATGGGTCGCTTCCCGATAATGCACCGATGACGCATAACTCGCACTTATTAATAATCTGGGATTATATATAGAAGAAAGAGAAAATTAATCTAGGATTAATTACGGAGATATTTTATCTAGGATAAAATATCGTCTAGAGAGAGATAACGATTAATTTGGAATTAATCGATAAATTAATATATTCGATATATTAAATGAAATTGGATTTCGACGCGGAATTGAAATTGGATTTTAATTCGGGCAAACGAATTAATTTAGAATTAATTCGTTAGTGACGTGAATAGTGAATTCGCTAGGCGTAATCATTTAATTACGACGCGACGGAAAACTCGCTAATTAGGAATTAGCGAAACCGAGCCCAAGTGTGATTGCGAGCGCATTCGTATTTCGAATTCGAGTGCGGCGACGCAAGTCCATCAAGCGTCAAATCATTCGTCACATCAAGCGTCAATCAAATGTCACTTTGAGTGATGTGATTGATTGATTGACAAAGACTTACATCATTATTAAAGTAATGAATAGTTGATTGTAACTTGTTTGGAATAGTGTTGGTGGTTGAGAAAGCCATTCCATTTGATTTTATTTGATAAATAAATGGAAATGCTTTGTATTTTCTTGGAAAATATATAAAGGTTTTTGGAAAATCTTTTATCAATTAATTACACATTTCTCTCCACCAATTCTCTCTCACTTCTCACGCCAAAAAGGGCTCTCTTTCTTCTTCCATTTCAGCTCACTGCCGTGAGCAATAGGGAGCAATGAGTGTGTTTTTGTTGCAAAAAACACAAGTGCTAGCACACTTACGAGACTTGCGAAGGTGTTAGGGAAGTCCACCCATGAGGCGGGATCCGTTCGACGAAGTTTGGAGCTTCAAAATGGATCCAAAACTGCCCAACCAGTGAGCAAATCTGCACAGCTTGGGCGTGGAATGGCAGTGAGGAATTCGAATTCTGTGCTTGCCGCGTCTCTCAAACCAATCGATGTGAGTATTTCCGCAACTTCGTCGATATGTATTCGCAATGTTTTTCATGCTTATAATCGACCCGGGGGGATTAATAGAAACCAACACTGAGTTTCTAGATTTCTTTATAATTAACAGTATATTTTCTCAAACTTACTCTTTTTTTATACACATTAGTGTAATGATGTATTGAAAATGAGAAATTATATTTTACTTAATATAATATGATTTATGATGACCTTCGCGAACATACTCTCAATACTACAGTAAATATCTTGAACATAAATTCATCCAAAAAGATTCTCAAAACTTCATATTATATATGGTATGGGAAACGTCCAAAACTTTAATCAGATGAAGTCTTGGAAATGTCCATCTTTTGTTAAAATTTTTTAACCTAATGAGCTAGATACAAACCTGGAAAGTTTGATATTGTTCAAACGTTAGATGAATGAGCCTATTGATATTAATGAATCTGTTCATGTGGATCAACTTATTTTATCTGATCCCCAGCCTTCTGTAGACCAAACTCTTCGTAGATCCTCTAGGATAAAATACCTTCCGCATAAAAAACTTTTTCTATCTAAATAATATTTTTGAATCATTCAGGATATATGAGAGATGCAGAAGGACGTTCCTAGAATCTATGATAAGATGATATTAGATATCAACTCTGGAAGATGGTTTGGAACCATGAAATTTAACATAGAGTGATCCGGAGTGGTCACCAGTTGATCAACCTGAAGGATAGTCCTCATCAGCCTATTTAGATAATATTTGTCATTGCATCTTACTATGACTATTAGATATGTAAGATAGATGTTTTGACATCCTTTCTCAATGTTTTATTAATGAGCACACACACACACACACACACACACATATATATATATATATATATATATATATAAATATAACAAATTGTAGGGCTTATTTCAGATAGGCATGGAGATGGTAAACTGTATAGATCCATAATTGGATTGAAACAAACTTCCAAAAATCGGTATATACAATTCAATGATGCTGTCAAATTGTTTAACTTGATCATGAATATTGATAAACCATGTGTCTACGAGAAGGAAATTAACTATGTCATTTAATTTCTTGTGAAGTATATATAGTATACTTATTAAGGGAATTAAAGTGTGCATATTAAAACTGAGACAAAATTATGGTTGTCTAATGTGATCTTCATATAAAAATCTATGGGATCAGTAACATATACTAAGGTTTCGTCACTTTCTGATATGATCAATATTGTAAAGTTTATGAGCATATATTAGATAAATATTGGAGAATAACATTCAATAGTGGTCAAATAGAATATCGATGTACTTCATAAGAACTAAGGATTTTATTTTGACTAGTGGGAGGTATGATTTGAGGGTTACACTGATTCTGACTTCGAGTCAGATGTGGATGATAGATTGTCTACATTCGTATTTATTTTTGTCTGTAATGAAGGAGCTATTAGTTGGAAAAACTCCATACAGACTACTACAGTTGTCTCTATTACACAAGCTGAATATATTGTTGCTTTTGAAGCTATAATAATAGGCTTTTTGGCTCTGTATGTTTGTAATTGAACATGGAATGGTTTCATCCATTGTCATTTCAGTAACTTTGTACTGAGATAACAATGGAGCTATAGGAACCTAGGTCTCACTAGAAGTCTCATAAATATTCTGCCTATGTATCACTTAGATCATTCAGTTTATAATGGATAAACTACTAATTATGTTTCTATCTCTGCAGCGGAAAAGTTATGGGCCCACTAACTAAGCTTATGACACAATAGCAACTGAATCAATATCTCTAGAAGATGGATATATGATACTGACGTGATTGGCTCAAGTACAAGTAAGAGTTTGTTGGGGATATTCCCTGGAACCAATCATGTCGTACAGTTCAGGGGTATTATCTTTATGTAAATATAATCTTCTAACTGGTCACAAATTGGTTTACGATTAATATAATGGCAATCTTATTATATTTTGCATCTATTTGTTTAGTAGCTATCGTATAATTGACGTAAAATGAGATCACGTGATGTATTTCATGTCAAGACTCTATCTCCAAAAGGTTGTAGATGTGAGTATAGAGTTTTGATTTAAATACATCTAAATTTGTTTCCGATTGAGGTGATTTCATCAAATAGAATCACATCGTATGACTAGCATGTTTTTTATAGTACCATAAGAGCAATATTTGATATTGATAGTTGGGTGATGGGTCTTGTTAGACAATTATGACCCATAACATCACTATTTGTAAAAGACATTGTGGTTTTTGTACAAATTAACTATGTGACAAAGGAAATTGCTATTTTATCATTTTGTAATTAGATTACTTGAATATATAAATGATAAAAGTCATTATGATTAGTTCCGGATTATAAGATAAGAGACAGTATCAATCCACTAAGGTTTAATCATTAAATATCCCTAGTCGTAGTATTATCGAGACTGGACATCGATAATGCGGAATAGACTAGTATTGCACTTGTGCGCGTTGTGGGAGCATAACGACATAGTTCTCATATATTTAAGTATTGGATACTTATGCAAGTGTGATAAGAGGTTGTGTTTACCGATGGTACGGGAACAGCTTCGCTCTGGATAGACCCCTCAGAATCCCATTGGTAGTATGACTATGTGTCTATGGGAATCCGATTCAGGGTATGTGTATTTGGTCTTAACCTGAGACTTGCATCGCTAGTACTTGTGACAATCAATACGCTTTGGTTTTGGTCGTCCGGGACTTTAACAGGTTCTGTGTATGCCTATTCTAGGTTTATTGAGAATCGTAGTGTATTGGGTGTGATGTCAAGATGTAAGTATCACTTCAGTCATATGGAGATGATGATCACGCATGGATACAGAACTAGTGCTCTATTATGTTGCAACCATCGGGATAATATGACAAGGTCATGATTATCCGATTAAAGAGACTAGTTACTTGTGATCCGATATATGCTTCGTATGGGACATACACTATTCCAGCCCCAAGCCTTGCATGTGACATCCGATACTGGATCGTAATACGCAATACTATGTATACTACGCCTGACAAAGATTATATATTACTTAAAGAATATTTCTGGAGAATTGGGTAGGCACGGTGCTTTGCTAGAAGCCAACCATGTCTTGTAAATTGGTAAGAATGTGGTACCAGGTACGCACGTGTTTGGATAGTCCGACGACCGGATTTACTACCAACATATCTAGGGATCTCATGGGTCGCTTCCCGAAGATTCACCGATGACGTTTGACTCGAACAGAATTAATCTAGGATTAATTTTGAGAGAGAGAAAATTAATCTAGGATTAATTATGGCGAGAATTTATCTGAGATAAAATTCAATTAGAATAGAGAAAATTAATCCTAGATTAAGCCTTGTTGTGCCAAAGCCAAGGCTTAGTTGATTCAAAGGAAAAAGGTTAGGAAAATATATTGGCATATATATTGTATATATATTTCAGACTTGGAGGTCCACCTACCGGATCTAGGAATTGGATGAGATCCAATTGATCTTAGAGATCTACCTAGTTAAATATCATACAGCTTGTTGGCCAAAGTCAAGGTTGTGTGTTATTTAACGGGATCCTAGCCCACTAGGAAACTAGGTTTCCCGAGTACTCAACAGAGGGTTAGAGGCTCGCCAAAAAATAGTGGGAGGCTAGTATTGAATTTGCAATTTCGTTCAAATACTTGCCAATACGCGCTTTCAAATTATTTCGTCATTTTATGTATTTATTAGTTGGACTAATATTTTATTATTTTCTTATAACAGTTGGACTGTACCCAAAAATCGTTAATTGAATAGTTAGACTATTGCAATTAAGATGGCTGGAAAGATCGGGGTTAGAGACATTTTCATGGGTGAAAATGTCTTTAATGGTGCAAACTTTCCTGACTGGGATATGAACCTCAGGATTGTCCCGGGGGCTGATAGAATGCTCTATACGATAGAGAGACCTCTCGGGCCTAAGCCTAAAAATGAACAGCCGCTTGAGCTTGAGCTTTGGAAGACTCATAGCGATGACAACTCAACTGCTCAATCCGTCATGCTCGCTGCAATGACCCCTCAATTTCATCGCCAGAACAAGGGATTGGATCCTTATACTATGATGGAAAAATTGAAGGATCTTCATCGACCTTACCTTAGACCGCAAATGTATGAATTACCGAAGAAGCTCTTTCGCTCTCGAATGTCAGAGGGTACATCTATCAAGCACCATGTGTCGTAGATGATTGCTGAAATCGAACAGATGGGTCTGCTAGGCATAACCTTTGAGGCTGAGACTTCTATAGATTTGATCTTGCAGTCTGTTTCTTACAGCTGGAGCGGGTTCATCATGAACTATAATATGATGAACCAAGACCATACTCTTGGAAAGTTGATGGCAATGCTGCGTGAAGCAGAAAAAGAGCTATTGAAGGGCAAAAAGTGCGAGGCGCACTTCGCTTCGACATCTCAGTCTCCCAAGAAGAAGAAGGGCAAGGCCAAATCGTCAAAGTCTTCTGGGAAGGCAAATGACAAATCCCAATATGTATAACTACAGTGTGGCAAACGGGGTCACTGGAAGCGTGACTGCCGTGAGTATAAGGCGCACATGAAGGAAATCAAAGCGGGCAAGGCACCGACTTCAGGTATGTTTGTTATAGAAATAAACATGTCTACAACTAGTTTTAAAAATTGGATTTTTGATTCTGGTTGTGGTACTCATATATGTACTGATGTGCAGGATCTGCAGATTAGCAGGAGACTGGCCTCAGGAGAGATTGACCTCCGAGTTGGAAATGGGACTAGAGTCGCCGTTTTGGCCATTGGGACTTATATTTTGGAACTGCCCTCGGGGCTTGTACTAAACTTATCAGACTGTTATTATGTACCGAGTTTGACTAGGAATATTATTTTTGTATCTTGTTTAGCCCAATGTAGGTATACTTTTGTATTTAGAAACACTGGGTGTTTTATGTATAAAAATGATATGGAGATTTGCAGTGCTGATGTGAATAATAGTCTTTATATTGTGAATGTAAATCAATCTCAAACATATAATGTAACAAACAAAAGGCTTAAACTAAGTAACAAAAATAAAACTTATATGTGGCATTTTCGTTCAGGACACATTAACAAGACTCGCATATCCACACTTTCGAAAAGTGGGTACTTGGACGGATTTGATCCAAATTCATATGACGTCTGTGAATCTTGTTTATTAGGCAAAATGCCTAAAACACGTTTTAGCGGTAAAGGTGCACGTGCCACCGAACTGTTAGCCCTTGTTCATAGTGACGTATGTGGGCCCATGTCTAGCCAGGCTAGAGGTGGATATGAATACTTCGTAACCTTTACGAATGATGCATCGCGTTATGGTTATGTGTATCTTATGAGACACAAGTCTGAAATCTTTGAGAAATTCAAAGAGCTTCGACACGAAGTAGAAAAACAGACCGGCAAAAGTATTAAAACATTACGGTCGGACCGTGGTGGAGAATACTTAAGCAATGAGTTTCTTGATTACTTGAAAGAGTATGGTATTCTTTCACAGTGAACTCCTCCCATAACACCGCAATTAAACGGTGTGTCTGAACGGAGAAACCAAACTTTGTTGGATATGGTAAGGTCGATGATGAGTCGCACCGAGCTACCTATTTCCTTCTGGGGATATGCATTGAACAGTGCAATACTTATTTTGAATAAGGTTCCGTCAAAGCCTATTCAACAGACTCCATATGAAATATGGACAGGAAAGAAACCGGGTTTCTCATTCCTGAAGATTTGGGGTTATTGGGCATACGTTAAACGTTTGGATGGTACCAAACTTGAACCCAAATCGGATAAGTGTCTATTTGTAGGTTATCCTAGGGAAACCAAAGGATATTACTTCTACAACCCACAAGAGAACAAAGTATTTGTTGCTCTACATGCGATTTTCTATGAGAAGGAATTCCTAAATGCAGTGGTTAGTGGGAGGAAAGTAGAACTCGATGAAAATCAGAGTGATACTATTCCTGGCACCGATTCCTTAACGGAACATGAACAGTTCATCAGGGATGAGACTGTACCACAATCTTCGAATACACAAGAACCGCGTAGGTCGGAGAGAGTCAGAAAATAACCTGAGAGGTATGGTTTCTGATCTCACCTCATGTGGATATTAATCTTATTGAGGATGACGAGCCGGCTATGTATGAGGAAGTGATATAAGATATCGACTCTACTTTATGGCAAGAGGCCATGAAGTCCGAAATGGATTCCATGTACACCAACCAAGTTTGGACACTGGTTGATGCACCAGAAGGCGTAAAGCCTATTGGTTGCAAATGGGTCTTAAAGAAGAAGACCGACATGGATGCAACATACAAACGTATAAAGCTAGGCTTGTAACGAAATGGTATCATCAACGACATGGTGTTGATTACGATGAAACGTTTTCACATGTTTCCATGATTAAATCCATTCGAATAATGCTTGCTATTGCTGCATATTTCGATTACGAGATATGGCATATGGACGTCAAAATTGCTTTCCTTAATGGAAACTTTTTAGAGGATGTTTATATGCAACAGCCTGACGGTTTTGTCGTACCAAGACTTGCAAACAAGGTTTGTAAGTTAAATCGATCCATTTATGGATTGAAGCAAGCATCGCGTTCTTGGAACCAACATTTTGATGAGATCATAAAATAATATGATTTCATTCAAAACGAGGATGATCCTTGTGTATATAAAAAGGTTAGTGGGAGGGCACTGACATTCATTGTCCTTTACATTGATGATGTATTGCTTATGGGCAATGATATTCCCATGCTACAATCAGTGAAAGCTTGGCTTT
Organism: Zanthoxylum bungeanum; assembly: GCA_019454045.1. NCBI lineage: Eukaryota > Viridiplantae > Streptophyta > Magnoliopsida > Sapindales > Rutaceae > Zanthoxylum > Zanthoxylum bungeanum. The sequence goes on along the minus strand of SKCR01029328.1, from coordinate 113,195 downwards.
CATTAAAATTCTCCATGAAAGATCTGGGAGAAGCAGCCTTTATTCTGGGAATAAAGATCTACCGGGATAGATCTAGAAAGCTGCTTAGACTCTCCCAGAGCACGTACATTGACAAAGTGTTGAAGAGATTCAACATGGAACAGTCTAAGAGGGTGATGAGCGGAAAATATATCAATATTTACCGTCCCTTTTACTTAATATTTTGTTTAGTTTCCCGGGTTTGATAAATGTTTTGATGTGTTTTAGTTTATTTTGTAGATAAAATAATATTGGGACACAATGAAATCATTTAGGACGAAATGTGGGTCAAATAAGGGCAAAAATTGGACTTGACATATTAATTTTGGAGATTGGAAACTTGAAGGGCGTTTTAACGAAGTGCAGTTTTGGAAATTTCAGTTTTGCTTATCTGTCGTATTTTAGGTATAACATTTTACTCCGATATTGGGTTGAGCTGATTCAAGTTCCAGATTAAAGAAGACTCAAATATCTACAACTTTTAAAGACAAAATAATTTCGAATTCTGAAGATTGCATGCCCGAAATTGATGAACCATCCAGAAGTGTGTTGTGTGTAATTATTAAAGTCGTTTTCAATCATTTTCAAAGCAAAAAAAATAAATTAATAAATAAATAATAAAAATTATCAAATCACCACCAAACATGATAAGCAATTAGTGGATCAATTAATAATGGATTTGGTGGAGCAATTAGTGGAGCAATTAATAATGGATTTGGTGGATGATTTGATGGAGGCAAAATTTTGCCTATAAATACCAAGCCATTTCATTTGTAAATTCATACTTTCTTCTAAGGAATTCCTTAAGAATACTAAGAAGATTGTATTTTGTTTGTTTATTTACATCTTTCAGTAATTAATTTCCGATTTCGCACTTTCTTTCTTTACTTTTCAGTTTTTACTTTCCGCAATTTACTTTTACGCACAGTATTTTTCTTTCTTTAATTTTCAGTTTTTACTTTTCAGTAATGAGGAGGTAACTCCCCTTTGCTGGGGTAAAAGGTAAAATTTTTATTACTAATATTTAGATTAATCTCCCTTAATTATAATATATAAACTAGTTAAAACCTAACTTAACGAGGATACCGCCATATTGGTCGGTTGGTAATTATTTAAATTGGTTTTAACCTGACTAAACTGGATACCGCCTGATTCGTCGGTTGGTAATTAATTATTAATTTGACTTAATCTGGATACCGCCTATATGGCTGGTTGGTAATTATCATGCAAAGTTAATATATTATATTAAGGGAGATATCTAAAATAGAAGTAATAAAAGTGGATCATTTTACCTCAGCATTTTCTTTTATTGTACTTTTACTTTATTTACTTTTCAACAACTTACTTTCAGCATTTACTTTTCAGCAATTTACTTTAAGCAATTTACTTTCAGCATTTACTTTTCAGTAATTTACTTTCAGCATTTACTTTTCAGCATTTAATTTTCAGTAGTTAATTTCAGCATTTACTTTATGTCATTTACTTTTCAGCAATTTACTTTTCAGCATTTTACTTTATGTCTTTTATTTTATTTAAGTTTTTACTTGCCCTAGTTATGTGTCGTAACTAAGTTAGTTATCTGGGGTTGTGATGAATTCTAATATCACCGGTTTATAAGGGGTTATTTTATAATTTGGGTAATTTAAAGGTTTACTTATTAAGTCTTAAGCTTAATGCGTCTTGTTAATTGGCCACTAATAAGATTGATCTGGTAAATCTAAAATAAACTTGACAAAGGAATTTTAGGTTTCAACCTTAGACTTAATAGCCCACGATCTTCCTTGAGGATAAATAACCCTTTAATAGATTTCCTTATAGGATAGACATATACCTGTCGGGCGGGGGTAGCCATAATTGGAACTTAAACATAATGAATCCAGGTAATTTGGTTGATATAGACATATGGTTCAATTGGGTTATACTGGGTATTTACGTCTGACCATCGACAGAGGCTTTCGCATAATTTAGTGTTCCAGGTTAGTAAACCGATATATTACACAAAAATGAAATAACCACTTCATCTTTAAAATGATATTGGAAGATTCACAACCCTAGATAGTTTCCTAATATTGAATTTTCTTAAACCTACTTTCGTGCAATTTTATTTACTTGTTTTTAAATTTAGAATCATCACCATTTCAAATCAATCAATCAACCTGTTAGATACTAGTAATCATTTGACCTCATAAAATTAATAGATTAGGTATTAAGTCCTCGTGGGATCGATACTTTTTATACTACTTGAACGATATGTGTGCTTGCGTTATACGCGTGTGATTACGCACCGGTCAAGTTTTTGGCGCCGTTGTCGGGGACTTATTTTTCTTGAGTTATTAATTTTGAAGCTATCTAATTTACTTGTATCTAATTTTCTTTGTTTTTATCTGTAATTTTTTTTATTTTGTTTTCATGTGATTGAAAAATGGAACATTATTGGGAGATTGAGAGATTACGAGCTTTACTAGAAGATACACCCCAAATCTGGGTGCAACAGTCTGGTTTTATGAGGCCTGTTGTTCAGCCCAACAACTATCATTGGATGTCCGAATCAAGCAATTCTACATTTTCTCAACAGAACGAAATGGGGAGATGTGTGATATGTGATGGTAACCACCCGAGCAATCAATGCATATACCTTTTAGAGTGGCAGAATTTTCGGAATCTTTCAAGGTATGAAGAACCAACACATTTTCCATCTTATCCACCATCCATCTACGATCTTCATCAAGAACCAGAACCATCAGAGGAAGATCAGTTGATTCACATGCTCAAAGATTGGTTCGAGGAACGGGAAGCTCAATTTGATGCACAAATTCAGAGTCAAGCGGCGTCTATACAGAGGATGACAGATCAAGTTAGACAATTAACAGATAACTTGAATCACATATCTCACGGAGCAAATTCAAATAATACTGAAGAAGCCTTCGAATATCCCGAGATTCATCATGACGTCATAACAGAGGACGAGGCTGAGCAGTAACAAGAATCTGAGGTATCAGTTCAGGAGCCTGAACCAACAAAGTCTCTGTTTAATTTCTATTATTCAAACTCTGACGAGGATGATGAAGCTAAGCTGTTTGTACCAACTGCACCAACAAATGAGGATGGAATTTTGTATCCTCAAAATGAAGATCTTGGAAAATGTTTTGCACTAATGTTTGAAGACGAGCTACCTGAGCCAGTCATATCAGAGGATGAAAACCTAAAATCTGACATCTTTTTACATCCTCAGGTTGACACTTATGGAGCATGCATTTCACAGATGACAGATGAAGAATTGAATGCTGAAATCCTAAAATATATCTGTGAAGAAAAGTGGAGCAAGAAACAGATCAAATGAAAAAGCAAATGTCCGACCTTATTGAAGATCCAGTGAATTCAGGCGAAACATCACTGTTTTGGGGAGTACAAATCAAAAACATCTCCCAGAAGCTTGACAGAATGGAACTTCCATTCCAAGTCAAGCACCATATGAGACCTCCTGATTTTCTTTCTTTCTTTTCAGGAACCATTGGAGTGACAAAGATTAAGAAGATGGCACGAGCATTGAATGTGACAAAATTCTTTTTACCACCTTACCGTTGGAAGAGACCTTTCAAAAGTAACGCTCATGGGATTGTCTTTAATCGGACATCCAAATCAACACTGAAACCTCCTTGACAGATGGATTTCAGTCACGTCTGGCTGAAGATAAAAAATTTAGCGCTAGCAGGGAGGCAACCCATGCAATTTGTTGTAATTTCTGTTTTCATATTTTGTGTATACATGTTGTAGAATTTTTAATTTTGTGTGTTATTTTTGTAGGGAAAAGCACAAACGGAGTATTTTAAGACAAAGGAATGGTGTTTGGCAATCACAAAGATGAGAGCCAATTCATTAGCAATGGCTGAGTAAGGAATGGATTCTTGAGACGCATCCTAACGAATTTATACTAAGCGAATGGCGTATTTTGTACACAATTCCTTTACCTTAATTATTGCTTTGATTTGCTTTTCTGTTGTAATTATCTTTATTTTCCTAGACAGGATCCAGACTTTTTGACCATTCACGATTTCTTTTATTGTTTAGCTAATATCGTCATTTGGAAGATACTAGTGCTATTATTACTCAATCTTTTCAGGTACTATAAATTCAGCCCGTCATTGCACTTTTGAAGGCATCCAGATTTGAGAAAGTAATATACAAACATGGAAGCCACTTCAAGAAGACGAGTTGAAAACATCTGTGTGTTTTGCGGTACTAGTGTTGGTGTTAAGCCACAATACGTGGAAGCAGCACAGGAATTGGGTCGAGTCTTAGCTGCAAGGAATATGCACTTAGTATATGGCGGATGCAATCTTGGACTTATGGGGATCGTTTCAAAAGCCGTATAGGAAGGAGGCAGTCAAGTCTTGGGAATCATCCCAAAACCCTTGGCAGAGGCAAATTTTATTGGACCATCAAACGGAGATGAACTGATCGTTCCAGGTATGTCTGAACGATTGGTAGAAATGATTAACCGTGCTGATGCTTTTATTGCTTTGCCAGGTGGTTTGGGTATATTGGAGGAAATTTTTACAATGTTATCTTGGGCGAACCTGAACATACACCAGAAACCGCTTGGACTATACAACGTTGAAGGATTTTATGATTTTCTTTGTGTGTTTCTTGATGAAGCTCGGAGAAATGGGTTCGTGTCAAAACCTGTGAAAGAACTCCTCTTTACTGCCAGAACTGCTCCGGATCTAATTGACCAAATCTCAGCCTATGAACCACAAATTGACCCTATCATTTCAAAGATAAATTGGTCCGAGGACGATCGTGGTAAGAGGCGTCGGATTAATCTGGATCTTAACCTTTAACTTTTCGTGTAGAATTTCAGTTAACCAGGTATTATCTTCTAACCTCTTCTTCTACTGTTTAAGACATTGGGGACAATGTCTCATTTAGGTTTGGGGGAGGGAATTAGTTGATCAGTATCTTGTTTTTAGTTGTGTGTTTTTTTTATTTTTAGTCCAAATTTTTTCGAAAATACAAAAAAATTTTCAAAATTTTCAAAAATTACAAAAATATTTTGTGTTTTTGTGTTTTTATTTTGACTAAAAAGGTGAAATTGGTAAGAGATAGCTGAGTAAGGAGTTTTCACTCCTGAGACGTATCTCAAACCTATTTCGGAACAAGTTAATTTTTGTTTATTTCCATTTGAATTATTTAATTTGTGAATTCTCCATAATACTGACTAAAATGGATCTTCATATACTCAGTTGATAGGTATTATCAGCAAACATGGTAACATACAAACATGAGCTATAATTGAAAAGTTTGAAATATTCGGTGCTCTAGTTTAATTGGAGGAAGCATCTATAAAAAGCGATGGAGTAAAAAAAAAAAAACGTCTGAGATCCGAGTTACTAAGTCTGTAAGGGTGTTTTAACACATAATGCCCTAAAGCCAACTGGTTTGGGAGTCACTGGCCCAAAACTCGCTACATGGATCAAGGATGTTGCAAAAAAAAAATATATATATATATATATATATATCTGAAGTCTGAGTAATTAAGTCCGTAGGGGTGTCTTAACACCTGGTGCCCTAAAGCCAACTGGTTTGGGAGCCACCGACCCAAAGCTCGCTACATAGACGAAAGATATGTATATAAATAAAAAAAAATCAAAAATCAAAGAAAAAATCAGAAAAATCAGAAAAATTATTCCATTGCTACAAAAAGGTGTGAATTCTGATAAAACTTTAGGACAAAAATATTACTCTCTTCTCAACTGCACTTGTGACTGTTGTGGGAAAAAATGAATTGATTAATATTATGTTGGCTGTGTATATGGAGAATGGTAAAAATAATCGGAGAATTTACTTATTCAGTAATTTAGAAAGAAAGAAAACAACTAGTAACTTGGAGTAGAAGTTTCACCTGATTAGTCACTAACTTCTTTATTCTCTTTTCTCTTGTCTTTTTGATTTTGTGTGCATTAGTTTTATTATCTTTTTACTTTTGTAAAACATTTGTGGGTATCGTTGCTGTAAGCCCTCACGAGACTATAACTCGTCCACTAGGGACACCTAGGGGTTTAAAGGCTTGTTGCATATGCTAAATGCAACTGTGATCCCTACAAAAGTGGCTTAGTTTAATTTTAATTATTTCTTGTATTTTATTTTGTTGTTTTGCTCGAGGACTAGAGAAATGTTAGGTTTGGGGGTGTGATGAGCGGAAAATATATCAATATTTACCGTCTCTTTTACTTAATATTTTGTTTAGTTTCTCGGGTTTGATAAATGTTTTGATGTGTTTTAGTTTATTTTACAGATAAAATAATATTGGGACACAATGAAATCATTTAGGACGAAATGTCGGTCAAATAAGGGTAAAAATTGGACTTGACATATTAATTTTGGAGATTGAAAACTTGAAAGGGCGTTTTAACGAAGTGCAGTTTTGGAAATTTCAGTTTTACGCATTTGTCGTATTTTAGGCATAACGTTTTAATCCAATATTGGATTGAGCTGATTCAAGTTCCAGATTAAAGAAGACTCAAAGATCTACAACTTTGAAAGATAAAATAATTTCGAATTCTGAAGATTGCATGCCCGAAATTGATGAACCATCCAGAAGTGCGTTGTGTGTAATTATTAAAGTCATTTTCAATCATTTCCAAAGCAAAAAATAAATTAATAAATAAATAATAAAAATTATCAAATCACCACCAAACATGATAAGCAATTATTGGAGCTATTAATAATGGATTTGGTGGAGCAATTAGTGGAGCAATTAATAATGGATTTGTTGGATGATTTGATGGAGGTAAAACTTTGCCTATAAATACCAATTCATTTCATTTGTAAATTCAAACTTTCTTCTAAGGAATTCCTTAAGAATACTAAGAAGATTGTATTTTGTTTGTTTATTTACATCTTTCAGTAATTAATTTCCGCTTTCGCACTTTCTTTTCTTTACTTTTAAGTTTTTACTTTCCGCAATTTACTTTTACGCACAGTACTTTTCTTTCTTTAATTTTTAGTTTTTACTTTTCAGTAATGAGGAGGTAACTTCCCTTTGCTGGGGCAAAAGGTAAAACTTTTATTACTAATATTTAGATTAATCTCTCTTAATTATAATATATAAACTAGTTAAAACCTGACTTAACGAGGATACCGTCATATTGGTCGGTTGGTAATTATTTAAATTGGTTTTAACCTGACTAAACTGGATACCGCCTGATTGGTCTGTTGGTAATTAATTATTAATTTGACTTAATCTGGATACCGCCTATATGGCTGGTTGGTAATTATCATGCAAAGTTAATATATTATATTAAGGGAGATATCTAAAATAGAAGTAATAAAAGTGGATCCTTTTACCTCAGCATTTTATTTTATTGTACTTTTACTTTATTTACTTTTCAGAAATTTACTTTCAGCATTTACTTTTCAGCAATTTACTTTCAGCAATTTACTTTCAGCATTTACTTTTCAGTAATTTACTTTCAGCATTTACTTTTCAGCATTTAATTTTCAGTATTTAATTTCAGCATTTACTTTCTGTCATTTACTTTTCAGAAATTTACTTTTCAGCATTTTACTTTATGTCTTTTATTTTATTTAAGTTTTTACTAGCCCTAGTTATGTGTCGTAACTAAGTTAGTTATCTGGGATTGTGATGAATTCTAATATCACCGGTTTATAAGGGGTTATTTTATAGTTTGGGTAATTTAAAGGTTTACTTATTAAGTCTTAAGCTTAATGCGTCTTGTTAATTGGCCACTAATAAGATTGATCTGGTAAATCTAAAATAAACTTGACAAAGGAATTTTAGGTTTCAGCCTTAGACTTAAATGCTCACGATCTTCCTTGAGGATAGAGAACCCTTTAATAGATTTCCTTACAGGATAGACATATACCTGTCGGGCGGGGGTAGCCATAATTGGAACTTAAACTTAATGAATCCAGGAAATTTGGTTGACATAGACATATGGCTCAATTGGGTTATACTGGGTATTTACGTCTGACCATCGACAGAGGCTTTCACATAATTTAGTGTTCCAGGTTAGTAAACCGATATATTACACAAAAATGAAATAACCACTTCATCTTTAAAATGATATTGGAAGATTCACAACCCTAGATAGTTTCCTAATATTGAATTTTCTTAAACCTACTTTCGTGCAATTTTATTTACTTGTTTTTATATTTAGAATCATCACCATTTCAAATCAATCAATCAACCTGTTAGATACTAGTAATCATTTGACCTCATAAAATTAATAGATTAGGTATTAAGTCCTCGTGGGATCGATACTTTTTATACTACTTGAACGATATGTGTGCTTGCGTTATACGCGTGTGATTACGCACCGGTCAGAGGGGATTATTGCCAGTGTCACTCTATCTAAAGACATGTGTCCTACAACTCAAGATGAGAGAGACAACATGAGTCGGATCCCGTTCGCTTCTACAATCGGATCGATCATGTTTGCCATGATATGTACGCTACCTGATGTCTCCTATATTTTGAGCATGTGTAGTCGCTATCAGGCCGATCCAGGTGATGGTCACTGGGTTGCAGTTAAGAACATCCTTAAATATCTTAGACGAACTAGAGATGCATTCTTAATCTATGGAGATGGAGAACTTGAGGTAACTGGGTTTACCAACGCAAGTTTCCATACTGATAAAGACGATTGTAAGTCGCAATCTGGGTACATATTTTGTTTAAACAACGGAGCAGTAAGCTGGAAATCTTCCAAGCAAGAGACTGTTGCTGATTCAACAACAGAAGTGGAATACATTACTGCAGCTATAGCAGCAAAAGAGGTAGTTTGGATCCGTAAATTCCTAATTAGATTAGGAGTAGTTCTGTTAGCAGCTGAGCCTGTTCCATTGTATTGTGACAATAACGTTGCTATAGCGCAGGCTAAAGAACCGCGGTCTCATCAACGATCCAAGCATATTCTTCAACGTTTCCATCTGATTCGTGAGATCATACATCGTGGCGATGTGAAGATCGATAAGGTCTCATCAGATGATAACACTGTAGATTCGCTGACGAAAGCTATTCCTCAGCAAAAGTTTGAGCGACATGTACATAGTTTAGGTGTTAGATGCTTGAGTGACTGGGTATAGGAGATTGTTAGACAATTATGACCCATAGCGTCACTATTTGTAAAAGACATTGTGGTTTTTGTACAAATTAACTATGTGACAAAGGAAATTATTATTTTATCATTTTGTAATTAGATTACTTGAATATATAAATGATAAAAGTCCTTATGATTAGTTCCGGATTATAAGATATGAGACAGTATCAATCCACTATGGCTTAATCATTAAATATCCATAGTCGTAGTATTATCGAGACTGGACATCGATAATGCGGAATAGACTAGTATTTCACTTGTGCGCGTTGTGGGAGCATAACGACATAGTTCTCATATATTTAAGTATTGGATACTTATACAAGTGTGATAGGAGGTTGTGTTTACCGATGGTACGGGAACAGCTTCGCTCTGTATAGACCCCTCGGAATCCCATTGGTAGTATGACTATGTGTCTACGGGAATCCGATTCAGGGTAGGTGTATTTGGTCTTAACCTGAGACTTGCATCGCTAGTACTTGCGACAATCAATACGCTTTGGTTTTGGTCATCCGGGACTTTAACAGGTTCTATGTACGCCTCTTCCGGGTTTATTGAGAATCGTAGTGTATTGGGTATGATGTCAAGATGGAAGTATCACTTCAGTCATATGGAGATGATGATCACGCAGGGATACATAACTAGTGCTCTATTATGTTGCAACTATCGGGATAATATGACAAGGTCATGATTATCCGATTAAATAGACTAGTTACTTGTGATCCGATATATGCTTCGTACGAGGCAGACACTATTCCAGCCTCAGGCCTTTCATGTGACATCCGATACTGGATCGTAATACGCAATACTATGTATACTACGCCTGACAAAGATTATATATTCCTTAAAGAATATTTCTGGAGAATTGGGTAGGCACGGTGCTTTGCTAGAAGGCAACCATGTCTTGTAAATCGGTAAGAATGTGGTACCGGGTGCGCACGTGTTCGGATAGTTCGACGACCGGATTTACTGCCAACATATCTAGGGATCTCATGGGTCGCTTCTCGAAGATTCATCGATGACGTATGACTCGAACATAATTAATCTAGGATTAATTTTGAGAGAGAGAAAATTAATCTAGGATTAATTATGGCGAGAATTTATCTGGGATAAAATTCAATTAGAAGAGAGAAAATGATTAATTTGGAATTAATCGATTAAATAATATATTCGATATATTAAATGGAATTAGATTTCATAACGGAATTAAAATTGGATTTTAATTCGGGCGAACGAATTAATTTAGAATTAATTCACGAGCGACTTTAATAGTAATTTCGCTAGGCATAATTATTTAATTAAATTTGATTTAATTTACGTCGCATCAGAAAATTTGTTAATTCAGAATTAACGAACCCGAGCCCAGAATGTATTTACGGGCCCACTCGAATTTTGAATCAAAGTGGGGCCCACATCAAGTCACATCACATGTCATTCTCATCACTTTATGTTGATGGAAGTTGGTAGTGGTTGATGGCTTGATTTACACATTTCATTATTTTAATTATGAAAGGTTGAGTGACATTTACCAAATCTTGGATTTGGTATATGACTTTTATTTTTGGAAAATCAATTCACTCAACATATATCACTCACTATCTCTTCTTCTTCACAAGTGGCGTGAACCTCTCCCCTTTTTTCTCTTTGTATTGCCGAGAGTTGCTATTAAGAATAAGGAAATTTTGTAGCAATTTTTCCTAAACTAGCACTTAAATGAGTCAACAAAGGTGATAGGGAAACATCCATTGAGTTTGGAATCTCATTCACCAAGCTTGGAACTCAACATACAATCAAAGAAGATCTTGGAGAACATCTCAAGGAGCAAAAATTTTGTTCTCAACACATCTACACAACCGATCGTTGTAAGTATTTTTCCGCATTCTTACTTCGAGTATTCACTTCTTTTATGCTTAAATGATCTTGGAATTGTTCTTAGAGAACCCAACAGGTCTCATGTCACGAGAGCATGAACATGGGTAATGCGTTTAAGGAACGTGTTACTGAACGTGACCAAACGTGACGAATCACATAAGCGATTATCTGCAGTCAATGATTCGTCGCACAACCGTACTAGTGTACCACTAGTCATTTGACCAGAGATGTCACAACCACCGTCTGTATTAAGATGCATTGTTCACATTTATATCACCGGGCTTACCACGTCTGGTGAAAGAAGCTTGTTAGTAATATGTTTTTAATGTATGAGGACAAGTGATGATCGAGATGAAATTTGCTGCCTTTGATAATTGAGCTTGAGATCCTAGGTGAGAATGTCATACATGGGGATCAAATCTCCGGCCGAAGTACACGTCTTCTGAAAATGTTTTTTGTAGATACATAAATCTTTTATATGATTGATTTCTTAATCCTATGATCGAGTTAGGGGTTTGACGATTTCATGGCCCGTAGTCGATCGGGAGTCGACAACAGATGGACTTTACTAAACGTAAGTACGACTATATAGGTTTATCTGATATTTTATTCTTCGTATCTAGGGGTCATGATATCTTGCTAGAGGTCACTCATGATCATTGAGAACTTTAGTTATAATGAGTTGTGCCGAAGTGATACGAATGTGTTCGTATCGACTCATGTCCAACTCACGGGGAACCCAGTGGGTCACACATATTGGCCGAATGATTGACGAATTAATTAAATTATTTCTATAATAGATCGAAAGACAATTTAATTACTTTATTGGTAAAGTGTAAAATATTTTCTAGTATTGACGCGCTGGCACCCGTTTATTCTGTAAATATTTCGGTGCTTTTAATAATATTACAAATATGATTTGCAAACTGTTGAGAGACTAATAATGTATTTTTAATTTTGTCACATGTAATAATAATTATCAATTAATTAAATATTAATTATTTTTTAATTCAATATTAATTATTTTTTAATTCAATATTAATTATTTTTTAATTATTTTTATTTTAATAATAGAATTTGATTTTATAAAAAATTTATTAAGTTTTTTTTTGTTTTTTTTTTGTTTAATTTGCAATGGTTTCAAATTAATCTTGTGAAAAATATTTTCACAAAATTTTGAATATTCTCCCAAAAATTATAACCGGATACTTCATCGGCCGATTCGATGTGTGGATACAGTTAGAGACAACCGGAGACGGTTTACTATCTAGATAAAGGTTCTGGAAGGTATACATTGTTGTATTCTTCTTTATTTACATATGTGGATGTTACTTTTAATTGTTAAAAAGGAAGAATTTTAAAAACCATAAAAATCGGACCAGATCCTCCATTGCCTTTTCCGCAAGATTCGACCATAGCCACGGGAACAAGAAAACTATTTGCGCGCTAATAGTACAATCCTTTGAATGAATATTTGATTAAGAAATTATACATAAATGATCATATATGCCCATGTGTATTTATTAGAAAGTCTGAATATGGATTAAATATTATAGTAGTATATATCGATGACATGAACTTAATTGGAATTCATGAAGAGCTTCTAAAAACTGCTGAATATTTAAAAGGAGAATTTGAGATGAAATACTTGGGAAAAATAAAATATTGTCTTAACTTGCAGATTGAGCATAAAGCTAACAGAGTGTTTATCCATCACCCTACCTATATTGAGAAGATTCTAAGACGTTTCAACATAGATAATGCACATCCATTAAGTTTCCCATGGTAGTCCATCTCTCGATTCTAAAAAGGATTAATTCCGTCATAAAGAAAATAATGAAGAGATACTTGGTCCAGAAGTACTATATCTTAATTTAATTGATGCATTGTTATATTTAGCTCAATGCACCCGACCAGATACTGCATTCTCAATAAATTTATGACGATATTGGAATTCCATCAAACATATTTTAAGTTATCTTCATGGGACAAAAGACTTCAGATTATTCTATTCAATTGAACCAACACAAAATTAAGTCTTGTGGTTATACTAATGTAGGATACCTCTCTGACCTGCATAAAACACGTTCATAGACAAGATATATTTTTATCTACAATAACACAATAATTTAATGGTGATCTACAAAGTATACTAATGTTGATACATCTTCCAATCACTCATAAATACTTGCACTACATGAAGCAATCAGCGAATGTATATGGTTAATGTCACTTATCCATTATATTGAGAGCACATGAAACTTAAACTCAACTACAAATATTTCAATAGTGATATATGAAGATAATGATTCATGTATTGCACAAATTAGAGGAGGGTGCATCAAGAGAGATAGAACCAAACACATATCACCTAAATTCTTCTAGACTCATGAGCTCCAATAGAGCAATCAAATATGTTCAACTGATAACTTTGGATACTTATTTACGAAAGTTTTACCGACATCAACATTTGAGAAGTTTATTGTTATCACGATGATATCTTTTTAGGAGGAGCATTTCATTAGGGGAACGTATTTATTGACGTGATGAACTATAGTTAGATGACAGTATATTGTACATTGTACATTGTACTTTTTTTCCTTTGACTAGGTTTTGTCACACTAAGTTTTATTGCCAAGGTTTTAATGAGACAATATTAGGTCAAACAGATAGTGTAAAATTAAAGTGATAGGTCTCGATGAGGATTGTTGTAAACTATGTGGTCCCTCACTTTTATCTTTAAACTTATAGTCTTATCCCACATTGATTGAAGATAATTATTCTAGTATTTTATCCCACATTACTTATGGATAATTATTTTAGTAATTTATCTCACATTGATTATGGATAATGATTTTACCCAAAGCTCTCCCTATAAATAGAGAGTAACTCTTGTAATTTTTATTCAAACAAAATGTGAAACTTTACAAAGTATTCTATTCTTTTTTATTCCTCTTCTTTTATAACAAAATTATATTTTTTCTATTCAAAATAATAAAAATTAAGGAACGAGGTCGTTTCCCTTAAGCGACTCCAATAAATATATACAAAAAAAATTAATGTAAACATATATATATTACACAGATCCAACCATAGATGTTTAGGTGGTTGGATTTGCGTGTCTAAATCATATTATCAAAAAAAATATATATAGAACCCAAATCAAAGAGATCCAGCCACCTAAATATATGTGCTTCTCAGCGTCATAAAGTAGGGCCCAATAAAAGCATCATCAGAAACGTGTCGCTTGGGCTTTCCTCATCCTATCATCGAGATCCAACGGTGATCAATGCGTTTCACAGTTTTATAGACATGATTATCAAGTTTGACACGTACATATTACAAGTCAATATTTAATCAAAGGGTCGCTTGGGTTTTTCCAGATGGTGCGGTCCGTTCCGATTTTAAATCGCTGCTTAAAGGTGTCATTAATCTTTTGTGATCTTTTCTTTCTTTTATTTATTTTTCTACTTTTTTCTCTTTTTGATTCGCAAAAAGGCAAGCTCACCTTTAAAACACAATGTGGTCATATTAGTTTGATCTTGTTCCTAATTTTTATTTTTTATTTTTTAAAAAAAAAATTGCTATTAAATTATCCAAAATTTACATATTTTGGAAATTGAAAAGGAATGAGAATAAAAAAAATAAAAATTGAATACCAAGTAACCTTCCCCTTGGGATATTATTGAAAGAAAACCTCATTTTCAACTTAATCTACGAGGAGCAGCAGTTAGAGGAGAACCACAACGAAGTGTCCTCGGGGAGGAGCCCCATCAAAATCGATGATGCAGATTTCAATGTAAAGGGTTCTGGAAATCAGGGCCGGACACGGAGAGGGGTGAAACATAAAGAGAAGAGCAGAGTCATACCCCGAAAGAGATCAAGACATATATGAGTTGACCCCTACACTTGTTGTCTGATTATAATCAATACTTTAGATTTTATTATCTGTGATTCTATTGTTTGTGAGGATTTCTACACGAACAATTTGAATCCTTAGATTAAATCAAACCTTAGATTAAAAATTGTTTTGATAGAATTTATAAAAAAATAATAATTAGATAACATATCATCTATGTGTCTTTTTTTTCCCTACATCTTGATGTAACTTATTATTGAAAGTTTGATCAGTTCAATTATTGGTCCCAATCCTTTCTAATTATTAATATCTATTAACATCACCATTTACTTTTCTTATTACTGCATACCAATTTATACTTAACTATTCTTAAAAATAAAGAAAAAGAAAGATTTAATCCCTACAGCTTTAGTCAATTACCCAACTAGTTTGGAGTAATATAAATTCACTTAATACATATTTATTAGTACTTTTGTAGTTGTTGATGTTTGAATATTTTACTCTAATATTATTATGGATTTTTATTAATTGTGATATAGATTTTGTAATAGAAACCGTGAAGCTCAATTATCTTATCTAATATGGTGGGTTGAACTCTATATTAATTGATTCTGGAAATTAGAGCGAGTTTTAGGGATGTTATAAATTTTTGAGTGAGCTCATTACACTCCATAAATTAGTGAGTTAACATCTCATATTCACTCCTCTATAATAACTTAATCAATAAGCTTCCTTTAATTATTTAAGCTTTATGTCATTCTCATTCTCAACAATAGTAATTGTTCATGTGAGGGAGAAAATTACCGAGAGAGCAATTATAAAGAGTGAGTGAGTTTAGCTAAAAGGCATAAGAAAAAAGAAACTTTAGAAATGAGAGTAAATTTCTCACCATCAATAAGAATAAGAGTGGAGCAGATAGTGATCTCCTCAATACAAATATTCAATAGATCTGTCAAAAACTTTTCGCTGCATATATGGATTCTAAATCATATATGCATTATGAGTCATTCGAATAATTCTTTAATTTATATTCTAAACTTTTGTGATAAAGGTCATGTTGCAAAATAAATCACAACATTAGAGCATGAACACAATATTAGAATCTATGGATATTTCATAAAGTTAAGAAAAATATGATGAATTTTTCGGATGATTTTTTATTTGAACCCATATTTTTTATGGTCTATTGATATCTTGATAACATAAGGTTTATTGGATTAATTATTAAATTAGATCAATGAGTTTTGAGATTTTTAAAATACTAAAATTTGGTGAAAAAATATGGATCTGAAATTGGAGAGCCGAATATTGGATAGTATTAATAAGCAAAAAAATTGCTTTTGCTTATTTAAAAAAAATAATAATAATAATGCATTATTGTTGTTGCTTTCGTTGATAGCCAAAAAGCAGCCAAAATAAATAAATTTAAAAAAAAAAAATTTTGAAATGGCATTATTGTGGCTTGTGGGGCTGGGCTGCGAGACAACTTCTTATTGAAGCTATCAGGCGCGTGCGCGCTGATAGCGCACGCGCGCACATACCCCAAATTTGGTTGATTTCCTGGTTAATAGCATTCAGGTCCCTCACTATTATATTTTGATCTCTAAACTTCATTTTTACTTCAGTTTTTTCTCATAATTCAAATATAAAGTCATAATTAATTATTTGTGACATTGAAAGAGATAAATTGTTATCTCATCAAGTTTTATTTATACATGAATATAAAAATTATCTTTTATTATAAAGAATTAATTGTCTCTCATAAAGAAAAATTTTAATGCAATTAATTTATTTGTGACACAGAGATAAAGATAAAAAATTAATTTATCTCATAAATTTTGTCACAATATTCAGGAATGTAATTTTATGGACAATTAAGCTATAGTCTATAAAGAAAAAAAATTACATTTTAAGGTTATGTTTCAAGATAATATGAAATGTATCCCGATGTGAGAATTACTTATAGATTTAGTGAAATTGCAGCTACCAAAGTAACATTTTCACTTAATATTTTATGTGATGATGGTCTCGCATGTTTTTGGGATGTTTCTATTTTTTGATGTGTAGTTTTCTGTCCAAAGATGTAGTTCGTATGTTAAATTTTAGAAATGTTACATATGAGACATATAGTTAGTAATGGACTAGCCTGAGTGGTTTATTCACCCAAATGTGGTAAACTTACAAGGACTAGATAAGTTTCTGAATCGTCTTATATTAATAATTTTTAATTACATATTGTATATTCTACCCAAAGGTGTTTATACAATGATGTGCTAAAATTCTTCGTATAATACACTTTTATGACTTGGAGTATTATTATCTTGTGTTGTGCTTAAACAAAAGAATTGCATTGTTATTTGTTTTTCAGTCACCTTTTCAGTTAACAACAACACTGTGACTATAGAGATGTTAACTGGCTCCAACTTTAAAGTTTGGATGAGAGATGTGCAATTGACTATGGAATTATCATATATTGATCTTGTTATGACTACTCATAAGCCAACTAATATTAATAGTTTCAGTACTGATACCGATATGCAGTTGCATATAGTATGGCATAAGTGAAATCACATGTGCTATTTGACTATAAATAGATTCACTCCTGAGCATTTGTTAAGTGGTCTTCCAGAAATAACTATAGCAAAAGATTTCATGACAGCTGTATCTGAAAGATATAAAGTCTCAATCAATGCAGAAATTGGTACCCTTTCTGAAGTAATTATACTCAATGAAGTATAATGATAATGAATGTGTTAGGGAGTACATTTTGATGATGTTCCATATTCGGAATAAGGTTGAAAAATCTTAACATTGTTTTCCCGATGCTTGCATTGTCCATCAAGCATTGAATACTCTACCTCCAGAGTTTGGTACAATTGTAACTACTTACAATTCGAAGAAAGAACCTTGGAATGTTAATTATTTCATTACCATATGTGTTGCTGAGGAAGAGAAACTCAAGGCAGGGCATATATTTAAAATCCATCTCCAAGAGATGCTACCAGCAGGGAATAGGTCATACTATCCCCTTGAGCCTCTGACTCGATGACTGTATACATCACTACTAATTCATTTCAAATATAGACTCATATATATATATAAGGACCTTGGCTCGATTCCCCAACATAAACGAAACTTAAACTCATAACAGTGTACTCATTATTACTCATCTACATAACTTGTTTTTAAACATATTTGATACATTACAAAGGCTTTTACAATACAAGTATATATGCATGCAACTTTAATTTGACTCTAACTACGCTGGACTTCTGTACACAACCTGGTGGACTCAACACCCTAGTGACTGCCGTCACTATCCATCCTCCCGAGCTCGTCCTCGGGGTAGACCTGCAAAATAAAACACTGGGAGTGATGGGGTTAGATCATTTGAACGATCTAGTGAGTGGACATTTTAAAATAAAAACTAATTCTTTCTAAAAATTTCAAGGTTCTAGGTATGAAAATCCTCCTAGAAAATAATCTTTTCTGAAATCTCTTTCTTATCTGAAAACACAATTCTTTCTACAAAATTATTCTGGAAATCTTTCTTGAAAAGACTCTTCTATAAAAGTTATCTTTTCTGAAAATCTGTTTCTGGAAATATGTTTCTGAAAATCCATTTCTGAAAAATCTATATCTAAAAAATATGGATATGAGAAGTCGATATCTGAATATCTGGCACATGGAGCATTACGTATCGCCATCCCCACATACGCTGTAACGACCGATAGTCACTACTACTGTTATATTATGGAATCGTGGTATTACGAGACGAATGTGACCTAATATAAATTATGTTCGAGTATATATATACACATTCATGGAATGACTTTGGGGATATACAGTGAATTCTTTGAAACTTCAATGCGAAATTGCACGATGTCCCACCCCGGACAGTCGGGCCGTAATTTTTTTCATACAAACTCCGATTTTTACAATTTTATTTCGTCGAAAAGCTGAGATCGAGTTCTACAACTTTCGCGTTGATCTTTTTTCCAAATTCAAACCAGAAGTAGGCCAGAAATACAGATCAAAATTTTGGATGAATAGTACCCGAGGGCATTCGAGTAAATTCTATAAGTTTCTTGAAAATTCTACATATTTTTTTAATTACAAAGTATAAAAGAGATACGCTATTCATGAATCCCAAAAATTAGAAAAGAAGAAGTAAAAAACGTGGAAGAATGAGAGGGGAAGAAGAAGAAGAATAAGGAGGATGAGAAGAAAGAAAGAGAAAAAGAAGAAGAAAGATAGAAGATATAGCAATGAAGAAGATAAACAACAATAGAGGATTGTGAAATATGAAGAAATCAAGTAGATTGAGGTAAGATTATGTTGACCTAAATCTTGAATTCTTGATTTTGATGGTATGAATGATATGATGATGATGATAACATGTTTGGGGTCCCATTTGATGAGAATATAGGCATGAAGGTTGATTGTTATGTGTTATCCCAACTTTATAAGAAACCCTAAGTCTTGAGCTAAGTAGAGAATATGAGATTAGAAGATTAAAATTGGAATATGATGTGTGAAATTGATCTATGATGATGTTTTGTGTTGTGGTTGTTAGTATGAAGTGTAGTTGATGTTATGCATTGGATGTACTTGAAGAAGCAAAACAGAATCCTGGAATTCTTTTTCGCGTCGCGACACAAAAGGGATTTGCGTCGTGACGCGAAAGAAGAAAACGATGGCACCCTTCTGGACGCCGCGTGTCGCGACGCGCAAGGGTTTGCGTCGTGACGCGTGGCGCAAAATTTCCCAGAATTAGTTTTTAACCACCCCAGATCCATCCTAACATGTTAGAGGTCGCCTTCTAGGTCTCGTATCAGTTCGAATGCATACCTTACATCGAGATATAAGCACGATAAGCCTTATAGACAAGATATGTTTATGCATCATTTAGCTTAGCTAAGTTCATATATCATTTTTACAACTTACATGCTAATCAAGTTTCTAATCATAGATTATCCACTGGAACCGCAATTTCCTTCGACAAGGGATCCAATACGAGTCAAATTCCAAAATAGTGAGTGGACATTTTCTCTTTTACTGAATTTTCATTTCGTATTTTCTTATCAGTCTTACTTTCACGCTTTAGGGCATAGATTCTTTAGTTATTACAGTCATTTCATAAAAATTTATGATTTGAGTTTTATATTGAGAAAGAAAGATTTTCAGAAAATGTTTTATGTTTTCAGGGCATGGGGGAAAAATCCACCCCAGTATGTAACTTGATACAGCTGGAATTGACGGACATAGAACATATACACATGTAGATGACTGGGGGACAGCGATATGTAACGCCTCTAGATCCTAGAGCAGGGCTAGGGGGATGACGATATGTAACGCCCCTGGACCCTAGTTTCAGAGCTTGGAGGGTAGCATAGATCCGCACCCCCAGTTCTAGTTTGTGGCTTGGGGGACAGCGATACGTAACGCTCCAAGACCACCGGTTGTTGGGTTTCTCTAAGGTCACAAGGATCATTTTAAGAAAGAAACATCATGTGAATACTCAAGAAGTACGGCGGAAACATACTTACATTGAACGGCTTAGCGATGCGTTGAACAAAATTCCTCCAATCTCCCTTGAAGCTCTCGGTTTTGTCCCAATTTTTGCTCCTCCAAATTCGGCCATGGATGATCTCAAGCTCCAAGCTTTGTGATGTGTATTCCATGCTTACGAGTGCGGTTCCCTATCACCTTCACAAAACCCCGAATGTGTGCTAGCACCTCGGAAATTTTGCCGTAAAATTTCCTTTGCTTCTCCTACAACTCACGGAAAAACCAGAAAGTTGAAGGAAGAAAAAGAAATTTGTCACAGAATTGGGAGTTGTCCCAAGTATCGAGAATACGATTCCGTTATACTGTGATAATACTGGAGCCATTGCACAAGCAAATGAACCGAGGGCGCATCAGAAATCGAAGCATGTGAACGCAAGTACCACATCATTCGAGAGATTATGTCGCGAGGGGATATTGTCGTGTGCAAGGTACCGAATGAAGATAATGTAGCAGACTCGTTGACGAAGGCCATACCTCCAAATTTGTTTGATAAACACGTGGAGTCGATGGGTATTAGATACAATCGTTATTGGCACTAGAGCAAGTGGGAGTTTTTGTTGGGGTTGGTGCTCAGAGTGCCAATTCCCGGTTGTATTTCTTTATGAATACTTCTGTAAAATGTTATTATTTTGAATAATATATGCAATTTCTATAATATAATGAATCATTTAATATGGTAAAGACGTAATGACCTTAGAATGACTAGTCATGGTGCAATTGCAAAAGCGTCGCAACTGACATTGAGTTGTATCATGACGTTGTCATTCTCAGACAGTTCCTGGTCAAGGTTTACACTACTTGGTCAGTATAGTAAATCCGTTGAGACCGGTACATGTCGTATACTGGAATATATGATTCTAATGGTTTCTCAATGAACCATAAGTCTTGGAGACTAGTATAGACGTGTAGGTGTTTATAGCAGATAAACATTGAACGACTCACCGAAGATTCTTAATGGATGGTACACCAACGTCAATAAGAATCTTGTCGGGTTGAGTAGCACTCGTGATTCTTAGACTTGATATGCCACTGTGGGCACATGAGACATCTTCTACACTTAGATGGCAGTCACGTCACCGATCTATTTAGATCAGACCTCCGCCTGTTCGTTGGGTGTAGATAGATCCTCAAGGTGACCTGTGTGTTTCGAGATAGGATCTGTCAGTTCTGTGTATCAGAGCATAGGTAGTCCATATGATTAGCAATCAGATAAAATCCATGGGCCCGTGGTACAATTTAGAAGTTAGTTCTAAATGTTCTTTTTGAGATTGCTAATAGAATAGTCGACTGGATAATCCCTATAGAGATTTGACGTTTACATCTATATCTCTGGGATTTATCCGGATACCTATGACGGAGGAATTATACATTTGCCATGACCTCGACCTGTATGATTCAGCGAGTTTATCTGTGATCGTCATAATTTATGGGTGGATAAATTATGGACACGAAATTCACACATGCTAATGAACTAGTGAGCATCATCTACCTCTGTATCGCGACGTAGGGGTTGGGCGTCGCGACTCCCACACATATCGTGATGCTAACCGCTGAGTGTCGCGACTTCCCCCAAAAAGAAATGAGACAGTGAGCTTCCTCTACTTTCCGTATCGCGACATTAGTCACTGGGCATCGCGACGCTCACATTCCATAAATGAATCAGGGGAAATTTTTCAGTACGCGCCACGACGCTGGGTGTTGGTCTTCACGATGGTAGGCCAATTTTAGGGCCTAACATCAACACTTCAAGGACATACTCTATAGTAACCCAACACCCCCACTTTTATACAATTTGACTCAACTATCCACATTCATATGATCACAATTACATCCTTATATTATCATCACATCATCAAATTCCAAAAACCTCAATTGCTTATCCTTTAGAGTTTCTTATTTTTAGGGATTTCTCAAAATCCTTATTTTCTTAACACCATAACCACATAAACATCATTAACCATAATTCAACAATATCCTTTAACCATTAAATCATCAAATATCAACATTTTAATTTTGGGTCAAGGTTTTCTTACCTTACCTCACATGTTATTCTTCAACATTCAAGACTTCTTGGCTTGTTATTCCTCCCTTCTAGCTTGTGGTAGTTTGATTTGCTCTTGTTTCTTCCTTATTTTTCATAAGGAAATGGCTTTCCTCCACATTATTCTTCTTCATTCTTCCCCTCACTCTCTCCACGTTTCTTATCATTCTTTTCTCTTTTTAGAGATGAATGACTAATAGCCATATTTATACTATGAATAAATTGACTAATTGTGTAATAATTTAATGAAAGAAAAATCAGAATTTTTGAGAACATTTGAGAATTATCTAGATTGGTCATCAGGTACTATTCATCCAAATTTTTGATCTGTGATTTTGACTTATCTCTGGTTTGAATTTGGAAAAATATTCAACGCAGAAGTTGTAGATCTCGATCTTAGCTTTCCTATGGTATAAAGTTCATAAAAGTAAGAGATTGTATGAAAAATTTATGGCCCAAATACCATGGGATTTCCGGAGTGGAACATTGTACAATTTCGCATCGAAATTGCAAAGAATTTTCCGATTGTCCCCACAATCATTTCATGAGTGTATATGTATTCGAACATAATTTATATCATGTATCATGCATCCGAAAATGTATCAGTAGTCGAGATCACCATATGTTATAAATTATCCCCTTTTAAATAGAATTCGTCCTCGAATCCCTTATGTTGTTGAACTTGCTAGGCCCGACTTGGTTTGAAGGTATCTGACCTCCGTTATTCTTATCGTCCTTTACTTTCTTTCTACTATTGTGGTCAAGAACTTGATACTATGACTTATGGGAATCTCTTATTTTGTTATACTATATTCGATTCTTGTAGATGAACGCTTAATCTTGGGAGTTCGTGTCATATATTTAGCCTTCTCGTAGAGGTGTCAGTCTTAATGAAAGTTATCCTTTGTAAAATTCTATCTATCTCTTATTTCATACTATATAATGTCCCGAATGGTGTACTAGAAATACTCTATTTCTTATGATCTGAACTTAGGTTCCCTTCAACTGGTGCCTACGTGAATTACTCATTTCTGTTTGATACTTTATTACTGTATTTTACTTAATCTCTTCCTTTTATTAAAGGTTTAATACCTCTTTAGATTTCCCAAAAGATCACTTATCTCATTATTGCATACTTAAATTGTAAAGTCCTAAACAAATTTGATGCATTCGTGCTAATATGGTCACATCCACGACTGTTCCAATTGAATCATTAATCCATACTTCTTATATCTCTTGTCATGATCATAATAATTCTTGAATATCATTTGGGGCCTTCTGTTACTCTTCATATTTAATGTATCATTATTGTACTTTGTACTACAGCTGATAAACTTTTCTTCCTTTGTCTTTAAGTATACCCTGAATTATTCACTTCCATTTTATAATATAATTTCTTTTAATGAACTTACTGAATGTATCTTCAATTCCTTCTTATCTAACGCCTTCACATTTTAAAGGTGATTAAGTTTCCTATCGTTAGGTTTCTTCACGTTCTACTATAACACTGGAACAAATATATATAAGGATAATCCTTGTCGCTAGTAAAAACAATCATACTTAATACATTTCTAGTTCCACCTGCTCAACCTGACCTTGGCATTTATTCTCTTAATTTGAATGTTTAACTGTCTATTTCCTTTTCGCTAACTTTTAACTAATAACAGGCTTCGACATGTAAGTTCTTCTATCTTTACCTTTATATTCATTTTTAATATAAATCGGGTTATCTATCATTTGCACCGATTTGTTCTCTTAGCCAGAATGTACTTAAAAATATCTTACTTCGATTATGCCCATAGTTTTACTCTGTCAGGTGTTGTCCTCGTCTCAACAATATCTGTATACCTAGTTTATTTGGCCATCTCTATGTTATATTTTAAATAATTCGTTCCAAGTCATACTTTGCCTTGTTTCTTAGCTAGGTACATTGCATGGGAACTTATGGATTAAATTCACTACTTTCCTTATGTGGTAGAATTCTAGTCTTATTTTGACGCATAGAAAGTTTGTTGTTTTGTAGTACTACTTGTTGGACAATTATGACCAATAGCATCACTATTTGTACAGAACATGGTGTTGTTGTACAAATTAACTATGTGACTAAGGAAATTGCTCTTTTATCATTTGTAATTGGATTACCAAGATATATAAATGATAAAAGTCCATATGATTAGTTCCGGATTAATAAGATATGAGACAGTATTAATCCACTAAGGTTTAATCATTAAATATCCCTAGTCGTAGTATTATTGAGATTGGACATCGATAATGCGGAATAGACTAGTATTGCACTTGTGCGTGTTGTGGGAGCATAACGGCATAGTTCTCATATATTTGAGTATTGGATACTCATGCAAGTGTAATATGAGGTTGTGTTTACCGATGGTACGGAAACAACTTCGCTCTGGATAGACCCTTCGGAATTCCATTGGTAGTATGACTATATGTCTATGGAAGTCCGAATCAGGGTAGATGTATTTGGTCTTAACCTGAGACTTGGTCACGTAGGATACGGAACTGGTACTCTTTTATGCTGCAGCTATCGGGATAATATGACTAGTTACTAGAGATCCGATATATGCTTCTTACGGGGCAGACATAATTCCAGCCCCAGGCCTTGCATGTGACATCCGATACTGGATCGCAATACGCAATACTACGTATACTACGCCTGATATAGATTATATATTCCTTTAATAATATTTCTGGAGAATTGGGTAGGCACGGTGCTTTGCTAGAAGCCAACCATGTCTTGTAAATCGGTAAAAATGTAGTACTAGGTACGTACGTGTTCGGATAGTCCGACGACCAGATTTACTGCCAACATATCCAGGGATCTCATGGGTCCCTTCCCGAAGATTCACCGATGACGTATGACTCGCACATAATTAATCTGGGATTAATTATAAGAGAGAGAAAATTAATTTAGGATTAATTACGGAGATATTTTATCTGGGATAAAATACTATTTGAAGAGAGAGTACGATTAATTTGGAATTAATCGATAAAATAATATATTTGATATATTAAACGAAATTAGATTTCGACGCGGAATTAAAATTAGATTTTAATTCGGGCAAACGAGTTAATTTAGAATTAATTCGCTAGCGAAGTGAATAGTAATTTTACTAGGCATAATTATTTAATTAAATTTGATTTAATTACGTCACAACGGAAAATTCGTTAATTCAGAATTAGCGAACCCGAGCCCGGGAGTGTTTGCGGGCCCACTCGCATTTTGAATCAAGTGGGGCCCACAAGTCACATCACGCTTCACATCATTAGTCATTCTTGTGATGGAAGTCACATTAACTTTGAGTGATGTGATGCTTGTCACTTTTGTGATTGATGGGAGTTGTTGGAAGACTTTAAAGCCTTGTACCACTTTTTGGAAAAGAGTAAGAAGTATTTGATTTTTGAAATCAAAAACTACACAACACACTCCTCACTCTTCTCTCCTCTTCCTCACGGCATTGTGCCTTTTTCTCTCATTCTCCATTTTTCTCTCATGGCCGAGAGTTACACAAGGGGAAATAGAAAAATTGTTGCAATTTTTCAAGATGCTAGCACATCCAAGGAGTCATTCAAAGGTGATAGGGAAACCCATCTATGAGCATGGAATCAACACTTAAAGCTTGGAGCTTGAAGATCAACACAAAGACTTCACAATGGGACCTTGGCCGAATACATCAAGGAGGAAAAGCTTGGAGCAACTTCTCAAAGGCGAATTTTTGAACTCTCCGCCAACATCCAACCGATCAAAGTGAGTATTTCCGCTACTTTACTTTGATGTATTCGCACATTTCATATGCTTAATTTGATCTTGGTTTGACCTAGAAAACCCAACAATGGTATCAGAGCAGTTATTAAACATGAAATTGAATTAGGGTAAAATTGATTTGAGCATGATTTGATAAAATTGATTGTTTGAATATGCTTGAATTATGATAACTTAGAGTTATGCATGATCAATTTGATGAAAATTGAATTGGATTATTTTTTCCCCAAAATTTTGGCTTGGCCGAAAGTTTGAGATGCCCTAATGTCATGGTAATTTTGTTTTTTGATCATAGGATGAGTTGAAAGACATGAGATAAATTGATTTAGGATTTAATTGGATTAAAATCGAAATCGGATTTAAAATCCTTCTAATTGCCGTGAGCTTCAAAACATGAAATGATATGATTTTTGATTCAATAATGTTGGACATGTGTTGATGATGATTAGCATGATTAATTATGTAAATTGATATTTTGGAAATGTTAATTTGACTAATTAATTATGGCTAATGCACTTTAGTTAATTAAATTGTAAAATTTGGAATTTTAGAATTTAATTAGTTGGGCTAAATTTGGAATTGGGCTAATAAAGTTGTATTTGGGCTTAATGTGCTTGGTTGGGCCAAGTTTGGTTTAGGTTAATTGGTTGGATCCAATTGGGCCTAAAACCATTTCCATAAAATCCAAATATAATAAAATGGGCCTTTAATATTTTTATTGGGCCTAATGGGCCTAAATTGATTTTTGGCAAAGGGTGATTCCTTATTGGGCTTTGGTTGCCAAAGTCCATGCCTTATTAATTAATTGAAAGCCCATTGGACTTTAATTAAATTGACATTGGATGTTAATTGGGCTTTGAGACCCGTAATGATTAGATTTAGAATCTAAGTCGCAAAAGGCTCATTAATAAAGTGTAATTATTTAATTTGGAATTAAATAAAGAATTAGTATTAAATACAAATTAAATCGGATTTAATATTGTAGTTTGATATAATTCAAGAATGAGTACTTTGAGTACTTATTCTTAAAACGAGTTGGACTCGCGCAAATCAAATCGTTGTTTGAACATTGGATGGTCATTAATTTCAAATTAATTAATTGGATTAGATTGATTGATAACATGCTTTGTGTGAATACATGGATGTGATGTATGAATAATGTATATCGGATGGATATTAGATGGGTGAGGGCAATTTTGGAAATTGTTGTAATAAATTTAGAATTTATTAAATTGGACCTGCGTGTCCAGCCTATTACCTCTTGACTCTTTGTATTTCTCTTCTCACCTATTCCCCTCAATGTAAATGAGGTTTCTTTAGAAGTGTTATGTAATTGGGTAGAAGTAAGATTTGTGCTAGCGGGAGAGAGGAAATGGAGAGATTTGTTCTAGGAACAAGTTGTTTTAAATGTCCATCCGCATATCATTATTAATTTATTTACCGCGCCTTATTATGCTTTTAGAATGCATGCTTAAGGGTGTATGATGAGACCTAATCAAAGATAATTAATTGGTTGCCAATTACGCGAAAAACCCTCAACAAATATTAAGCGTTTTTCCTTCCATTGAATGATTCATTCCCAAGATCCAAGATTGGCACTGGTTTGTTGGCCAAAGTCAAGACCTTTGTCCATCGCGGATGTGTTTGAATCATGAAGGCTTTGTTCCATATCGCGTGTCTTGTCCAAGTTGTGATTTGTTGGCCAAAGTCAAGATCACTTCTTGTCCATCGACATCGATTATGAAGCTTTCCAAGGTCAATGGGTCCCGCTTGACTGGAATCATTAAGTTTGTTGTGCCAAAGCCAAGGCTTAGTTGATTCAGAGGAAAAAGGTTAGGGAATATATCAGATATATTGGTATATATTAGATATATGTTTCGGACTTGGATGTCCACCTACTGGATCTAGGAATTGGATGAGATCCAATTGATCTTAGAGATCTACCTAGTTAAATATCATACAGTTTGTTGGCCAAAGTCAAGGTTGTGTGTTATTTAATGGGATCCTAGCCCACTAGGAAACAAGGTTTCCTGAGTACTCAACAGAGGGTTAGAGGCTCGCCGAAAAATAGTGGGAGGCAAGTATTAAATTTGTAATTTCGTTTAGATACTTGCCAATACGCGCTCATTTCATTTTTTCGTCATTACTTAAATATATATATATTAGTTGGAATAATATTTAATTGTTGTTTTAATTAAACAGTTGGACTGTATTCAAACTACTTCAATTTATAGTTGATTATATAATTGGATTATAGTAATCAATATATTTGAATTTAACCAATCAAATTATAGTTGATTATATAGTTAGACTATAGTAATCATTATATTTAATTGTACCCAAAATCGTTGATTGGATAGTTGGACTATAGCAATCAAGATAAATGAAAGATTAGCATTTAAACCATAAATCTGGGTAAAAATGTCTTTAAACGGCTTTAATTTTCAAATTAGGAATAAAACTTCAGGATAGTCCTGGGAACTGAGAAGTTATTCTATTTGATAGAATTACATCTCAGGCCTAAGCCCGGAGTTGAGCAAATAGTGGAGCATGAGTTTTGGAAGACTCATGGTGATGATAACTTTAGTGCTCAATCCTTTATGCTAGATGCAATGACACTTTAATTTCATTCTCAAAATTAAAGATTAGATCCTTGTATCATGAAGATGAAATTAAAGATCTTCATAGATCTATTCTTAGATCTTAGAAGTACAAATTGCACAAATAAGCTCTTTCGCTCACGTATGTCAGAGGGTACATCTGTCGAGCACTAGGTGTCGCAGATGATTGCTAACATTGATCAGCTAGGTTAGCTGGGCATTACCTACGTGGCCGAGACTACCAAAGATTTGATCTTATAGTCTCTACCCGAACACACTCCTCACTATTCTCTCATCTTCCTCACGGTATTGTGCCTTTTTCTCTCATTCTCCATTTTTCTCTCATAGCCGAGAGTTACACAAGGGGAAATAGAAAAATTGTTGCAATTTTTCAAGATGCTAGCACATCCAAGGAGTCATTCAAAGGTGATAGGGAAACCCATCTATGAGCATGGAATCAACACTTAAAGCTTGGAGCTTGAAGATCAACATAAAGTCTTCACAATGGGACCTTGGTCGAATACATCAAGGAGGAAAAGCTTGGAGCAACTTCTCAAAGGTGAATTTTTGAACTCTCCACCAACATCCAACCGATCAAAGTGAGTATTTTCGCTACTTTATTTTGATGTATTCACACATTTCGTATGCTTAATTTGATCTTGGTTTGACCTAGAAAACCCAACACTACTGAACTTAACCACTAAAGTTTATTTTAGTATTTAACCCTCGACAGTTCCATCTCCAAACATTTTACCTGTTGTTCTTTGTCTTATTTCCTCCACTAATTTATGCCTAGAACTTCTATGGTCTATGTCTCTGTCTCCTTATCCCAAAGATATCTTCTTTCACATATCTCTAGTTATGTCTAACGCTGGTTCTTTTGTATTCCCGTCGTTGCTTGATCTATCTCTTTATCGCTTCATCTAAACAACTTTTTTCCTAAATCTTTTACTTAGAGCTATCTTCCTATTCTGTTATGCTTTTGTAATGAGTCTGAAGGTTTTATGTTTCAGCCTTCTTCCACTATGCATTTACTTATTTCTGGGAGTATCTTGCGGCGATCATTGAGGTCCATCTTAGTTATTGTTGTATAAAAGGGTGGTGTTTAGTCCTAAAATCTTTCTGGTTGTGTTGATCTCACTCGTTACCCGTGCTGTATTTACACGTGCTGCATCTATAAGCCTAGGACTCCCGTGTTTATTAGTGTCGGCTCCCATACTACGGTACTTCTGCTAGGTACTACCTTAATTATCTCATGTTTTAACTTCACTCTTGATCCATTTTCTAAATATCGATCATACTACCTCTTATTGTGAACCTCCTCTAGAGTCACGTTCTCTAAAAACTCTATCACGCTGCCTCTGTACTTTTTCCTTCTAGTCTCTATTGTTTAACCGTCTAAAGTCGTTACTCTCTCTCGGAGTGCTATTATACTTCCTTTTTGTTATTCCTCCTTACGAAGTTTACTCCATTACTGAGATTTCATTTTTATTTCAGTTCCTTGAACTCCTTACATCTTTATTTCTCTGGAAACTCCATCAACTTCAATTGTTTAGGACATCTCTACTAAATCTTTTAGTTCAGACGCTATTCTCCAACTAATTCTTCAATCTCAATACAATGAGACTCTTTATAAGTTATATACTATATTTCTGATAGTCGCTCTCCTGGTCCCTTCGCTCTTTTGAGCCCTTACTCACTTAAGGGCTTCCAATTCAATGATGACTTCTAGATTTGGCTCGACTTACTGTAAATTCAACCTATTTTATCTCATATAAAACATTGCCATCTCATGATTCTTATCTATGTTCTGTCGAACTTATTGGTTCGGCTATCTGGCCGTCTCGTGATCCGTCTATTCTGTCAAAAATACTTCTTTACTGGTTATTCTCCTTACTGGGCTCTAAGTGGAGGGGTGAGTGTATGCATACCATAGAGATATGTGAATACGAATTTCTGTTATTTACTTAAGCTCAGTGATGGTCTAGTTAGGTGTTTATATGCTTACTAGGGTTGGGGCTGCTGGAATGGAGAATTCCTATTCGTTCCATTGGAAACTACATCGACTATTACACATCTTAAAGTTCCTTAATATATATATATATATCGATCAACCCAAGGTCTTCATTATTTTTTTTATCCTCAAGCTACATTATCTATTGTTACTATATACACTGAACTTCCTTATTACTAGTCGTATCCTTTTGAATTGTTTCTATATTCTATCTATTGGCTTTAGGTTGTGTAGCCGAGGCTAGTGGTCGTTCATCTTATGAGTTTCTTTATGGATCTCTACCCTTGCTATAGATCACGGCTATAGTACTTTGTCCTACTGTCCTACTGTCCGTACTAGTACTTTTGCTAACTTATTAGTGTACTCAATTCTCATTAGTATGCTCTTTTTAAACTTACATGGGTTCCTACTACAATTGGTTTGATCTATGGATTCTCACTAGTATTGTGAACTTTATCATCTTGGCTTGGGTCGGGTTCTTATTTGTCTGACATTAGCTCATTGGTCTCTTCTGGGTAAACCATCCTTCCAAATTCACTACTTATGTCTTAGAATATTGGTGTTTTGCGAACTGGGCTTCCGTATAGTTATCTTTTTCTATACTGGCACAGGCTGGGACAATCATTTTATGTCTCTACGGTTATTGACGTTTCTTGTTCTGGTAGTCTCTGTCCTGATAGAGTCTATTACTCATGTAAGATAGGTATGAGATAGACTCCTTCAGGAAAAATTCTTCAACCGGTATTACTGAGAGGTGAGGATCTGGGTAGCTTAGGGCCGTATCTATGTCAGGTTTCTTGGGGTAAGGTAACTAATCATCTCTGCTACGACCTTCATTTATTTGTTTGCGAGCCTGGGTTTGAGGATCTAGAATCTCTTCATCCTTTTTGGCATCTCATTTTTATTGGAACTCCGACGTCCAATTCTGATTTCTTGCTTCTTTTATCTTTCTATCTATCCTTCGTTACTCGGGGAACTTGCTATCTATATGAGGTATTCATGGCTATTGGATCTACTTGAAGGAATTTTCTGATGAGGGTAAGGGTGGCAATGGGCTCGGCCAGGCCCGGGCTTTGATTAGCCCGGCAAAGAAAAAAAGCACGGGCCTGGGAAAAGCCTGGCCCGGGTGTCTTCCAAGCCAGGCCGGCTCGACTCGGGCCGGGCTCGGGCCTGAGCTTTATCCATCCCTATCTCGGGCCGGGCTCGGGCTTGAGCTTTATCCGGCCTGTTTTTTTTTAAAAGAATTTAAAAAAAATAAAACATACAAATACAAAAATACATTCACACTATATGCAAAGACAATTCACAAATAAATCAAAAGTTTCATCGATAAATTAACAATTTAAATGCTACAATAAATAAAAATGCTACAATCATATTAATATATATATATATATATATATTGGTTTTGGCCCGGGCCGGGCCGGCCTCGGGCCTGAGCCTAGCTTTTGATTATAGGGCTCAGCATGGGTTTTTTTTACCCCGGGCCGGGCCTGACAGGACCTGGGCTTTTCTACCACCCTTAGATGAGGGAAAATGTCTTAGTATGAATGAAGGAATCTTACGAGAAGAGAATGAACCTTCCTAAGGTCTTCTTTGACAATTTTCTCTTGCTCAAGCTTATTCTATTCTCTTTACTACTATAGATTCTGGTATTTCCTTATTTATCTGTTTCTGTATCTTTTGCTTGACATCTATGTACTATTCTTTAATTTTCTTATAGCTTTCTCTTCCCACTCATTTGTGTAACTATTCTTATAACTTTACTATTTTTTCTCATAACTTGTCTTGAACTTCTATTGATAAGCCATGATAACTAGAGAAAGTTTTCCTTCTAGAATAAGGGTTATTTTTACTTCATTAGGAAGAAGATTCAGATCGCTTTGTAAATTTTACTAACCTGTCTATAAGACTTGAGGATGTACTCGAGGATCGGATACTAGAGAGGTAATGTCTCGTAAATATGTATCCCGGACATACTGCATTTACAAGACCCCAACACTCTACCCACTTCAGTCACTGAGTCCCTAGAATATGCTCTGAGGCCATGTTTATAACATTCCTCTCCAGGAGATACTACCGGCAACGAATAGGCCGTACTATCCTCCGGAGCCTACGACTCGACGACTGTACACATCACTACTAATTCATTTCAAATATAGACTCATATATATAGAGACTTTGGCCCGATTCAACAACATGAAATGAAACTTAAACTCATTATTGTGTACTCATTAGTACTCTTCTATATAACTCTATTATTAAATATATTTAATACATCACAAAGACTTTTACAATACTTGTATATGCATGCAACTTTACTTTGACTCTAACTATGTTGGACTTCTGTACATAACCTGGTGGGCTCAACACCGTAGTGACTGCCTTCAGTGTCCATTCTCTCGAGCTCGTCCTCCGAGTAGACTTGTAAAACAAAATACTGGAAGTGGAGGGGTTAGATCTTTGAACGATCTAATGAGTGGACAGTTTAAAATAAAAAATGATTCTTTCTAAAAATTTCATGGTTCTAGGTATGAAAATCCTCCTAGAAAATAATCTTTTCTGAAATCTCTTTCTTATCTGAAAACATAATTCTTTCTATAAACTATTCTGGAAATCTTTTCTGAAAAGACTCTTTTATAAAAGTTATCTTTTTTCTGGAAATCTGTTTCTGAAATTCCGTTTCTGAAAAATCTATATCTGAAAAATCTAGTTCTAAGAAATTTATATCTGAATATCTGGCGCATGAGGGCGTTACATATCACCGTCCCCTCATACATAAAATATGGCGCGTAGGGGCATCCCCCCGTACGTAAATATCGGGTGGTCTTATGGCGTTACGTCTCGCCGTACCCCAAGCCACAAATCGGGAGTCGAGGTGTGGATCTATTCTACCCTCCAGACTCAAAATCTGGGATCTAGGGGCATCAATCATCCATAGTCCTGAACTGTGTGTGCACATGATATCTGTATCTGTCAATTCCATATCTGAACCAAGTTACATACTGAAATGGATTTATTCCTCATGCCTCGAAATCATAAAACCCAAGCTTTTGAAAACAATCTTTTTAAAATATGATCAATCATAAAATAACTGAAATCAAACTTTGGCTAACACCCTATGTGCTTTTAAATGTAAGTCTTACATCAAAAATATTTAAATAAAACAAGATTAAAAAAATGGGTCTAATCACAGATTTTAGGGTCCGGTGATATTACTTCGCTTCGGCGTATGAGATTGTGGTTCGTGTAATGATCTATAATTGATAAACAGGATTAGAAAATGAGCTACGGAATATATTTTGAAATTAGGCTAAGTTTATCCATTCAAGCATTTTCTATCACTTCAAGGCGTAATCATACTTATATCATGATATAATGTATGTATGCGAGCTGATACGAGACCCTTAGGGTGGCCTCTAACATGCTAGGGTGAAACTAGAATGAACTAAAACTGATTCTGGGGAATTTCTATTCACGCGTCGCGACGCTGCCCCTTGGGTATCGCATTGCTCACACATGCTAATGGACCAGTGAGCTTCATCTGCCTCCGCGTCGCGAATCAAGGGTTGGGCATCTCAACTCCGACACTCCTCGTGACGCTAAGCGCTGAGCGTCGCGATGTCCCCCAAATAAAATGAGACAGTGAGCTTCCTTTACTTTCTGCCTCGCGACACTAGTCCTTGGTCGTCGCAACGCTCACATTCCTGATCCAAATCAATGGAAATTTTCTAATACGCGTTGCGACACTGGGTGTTGGGTGTTGCGACCCTAGGCCAATTTCAGGGCCTAACATCAACTTTTCAAGGACATACTCCATAGTAACCCAACACCCTCACATTTATACAAGTTAATTAAACTATCCACATTCAAATGATCACAATTTCATCCTTCTATTATCATCATATCATCAAATTCCAAAAACTCAATTTGCTTATCCTATAGAGTTTCTTATTTTATGGATTTCTCAAAATCCTTATTTTCTTAATACCATAACCACATAAACATCATTAACCACAATTCAAAATTATCCCTTAACCATTAAATCATAAAAATATCATCATTTTAAATTTGGGTCAATGTTTCCTTACCTTATCTCACTTGCTACCCTTCACTATTCAAGACTTCTTGGCTTGTTATTCCACCCTTCTAACTTGTGGTAGTTTGATTTGCACTTGTTTCTTCCTTATTTTCGGTAAGGAAATGCCTTTCCTCCACATTCTTCTTCTTCTTCCTTCTTCCATTCCCCATCTCTACATATCTTCTCATTCTGTTCTCTTTTTGGAGATGAATGAATAATGACCATATTTATGCTAGGACTAAATTGACTAATTGTGTAATGATTTAATGAAAGAAAAATAAGAATTTTTGAGAATATTTGAGAATTATCCAGATTGGTCCTCAGGTACTATTCATCTAAATTTTTAATCTATGATTTTACCTTATCTCTATTCCAAATTTGGAAACATGTTCAACGCAGAAGTTGTAGATCTCGATCTTAGCTTTCCGACGGTGTAAAGTTCATAAAAATCAGAGATTATATGAAAAATTTATGGCATAAATACCATGGGCTATCCGAAGTGGAACATACAATTTCGCATCGGAATTGCGAAGAATTTTCCAATTGTCCCCACAATCATTTCATTAGTGTATATGTGTTCGAACATAATTTCTATCATTTATCATGCGTCCCACAATGTATCATTAGTCGAGATCAACATATGTTATAATATAGATGCAACTCTCCTTGTTTCTAAGCCTCGTAAGAAATGTAAGAAATCTAAATTTTCAGCTATTGGTAATGTTCAGATTTATAATAAAAATGGTCAGACAAGTGTTGTAGGTGGTACTATAAATGTTTTCAAGAAAGAACTTAAATATTTATTTTGTAAAAAGAAATGGCATAAAAAGTCAGAGTGTGCCAAATATAAAGTTAGGTTAGAGAAACATGAGCATGCAGATAACTCCTTGGTTTTTGTTATATGTGAATCCAATTTGTTAATGCCTCATCCAGTTCTTGGTAGCTTGACAGTGGAATACAAGTTCTGTATCTGTATATTTTAACTCAAATAAAGTTGGTCATTGTGTTTTATCATACGGATTGTACAATCTCTACTTGGCATCAAGTCAAGTCTATTTTAATTCATATAATGTTGAACAAGTTACCAAAAGACCCTTAATAAAGGAAAAGTCATCCATATTGTGGCATAAAATACTTGACCACATTTCTAGAAAAAGAGTAGAAAGGTTAGTGACCTAGAAACATGTGTTGATTGTTGTAAGAACTAACCAAATCAAGAAAAAAGAATCCACTCGTAGCTCCGATCTTTTACAAATTATTCATACATACATAAGTGGACCTTATTCACCCACAATTTGTAATAATAAGTATTATATAACAGTCATTGATGATTTTTCCCGATATTGATATATGTACTTGATTAAAGAAAAGTTTGAAGCCCTTGATAAATTCAAGATCTTCAAGACTGAAGTTGAGAAACAGCTGGGAAAATTATCAAGATTGTTAGGTCTGACCGGGGTGGTGAGTTATATGGTAAACATGGGGTCAGTGGATAAATAAAGAGACCGTTTTCCAGATACTTAGAAGATTGTGGAATAGTAAGTCAATTTACTATGCCAAGTAGTTCTGAACAGAATGGTGTGACCGAAAGGCGAAATCGCACACTTCAAGAGATGATAAGGAGTATGATGTCTAAAACTAATTTTCCAGACTTCCTTTGGGGTGAGGCAATTAAAAAAGCCTTATACATCCTCAATAGAATTCCAAGTAAGTCTATTTCTATAACTAAGTCTATTTCTAGAACTACTTTTGAAATTTAGACTGGTAGGAAACTTAGCATGAGTCACCTCCGTGTTTGGGAGTAGTACGCTTTTATAATCCCATTGAAGGTAAGTTGAAATCCAGATCTAATCGTCGCTATTTTATAGGATACCCTGATCATTCTAAAGGGCTACAGATTCTACTATAGAGAAGAAGGTTTTAGGACTGTAGAATCACAAATAGCTAAGCTCTTGGAATTTGATGTGGCTGATTAAGATAATCATACAGAAATCTCAAATCAAGAACAACAGACCAGAATTGTTCATATATATACTTATACAGTCTGAGACCTTGGAACCTACACATGCGACTAATCCAATTATGGATGAGCAACCCATACAGGTAAATGAGGTTCCGCCATTAAAGAATATAGTTACAGATGTTCCATTAAGAAGGTCAACCAGGGTAAGGCAGTATGTTGTTCCCTCTAATTATACAGTTTGTTTAAATGAGATTGATTATTACATAAGCTATAGTGTTGATCCAATAATTTTTAAAGAAGTTGTTTCTAGTTCTCAATCTGATCTATGGTGGAATACAATGACGAATGAAATGCAATCTATGGGATATAATGGTGCATGAAAGCTTGTTGAATTACATAAAGGTTGTAGACCTATTGTCTGTAAATGGGTCTATAAGACTAAGAAAGACTCCAAATGGAATATTGAGAGGTTTAAAGCCAGATTAGTTGCTTAGGGATTTACTCAGAGAGTATGAATTGATTACATTGAAACTTTTTCTCCTCTATCTTCTAATGATACATTTAGAGTAATCATGGCACTAGTAGCTCATTATGATTTATAGCTATATTAGATGGATGTTAAAACTACATTCATAAATGGAGAATTAAGCGAAGAGGTTTATATAGTACAACTTGAAGGATTTCATAAAGATGGTGAAGATCATCTTGTTTGTAGACTTAAAAAGTCTATTTATGGTTTGAAACAAGCTTCTCGTCAATGATACCTAAAGTTTGACAATGTAATCTACTCTTTAGGATTTGTGGAAATTAAAGTTGATATATGCATAAATATCAAGATTAGTGGGAGCAAATTTATCTTTTTCATGCTTTATGCAGATGATATTTTGCTTGCATGTAATGATCTAGGAATGCTACATGAGGTAAAGCAGTCATTGTCTAGGAATTTTCATATAAAAGATCTTGGAGAAGCATATTTTATTCTAGGTATTGAAATCCACATAGATAAAGCTTGAAAGGTATTAGGTCTCTCTCAGAAGGCATACATTGAGCGGATACTGAAGAGATTTTGTATGCATGATTATAAATCTTGGGATGTACCAATTACTGAAAGTGATAAATTAAGCATTGCACAATCACATGAGAATGAAGTTGATAGAGAGTCCATGAATGCAATGTCATATGCTAGTGCAGTAGGAAGCCGGATGTATGCACTAGTATGCACTAGACCTGACATTACATTTGCAGTTGGTGTACGAAGAAGATTTTACTAATCTTGAAAAAGAACATTGGACTGCTACCAAAAGAGTTTATAGTTATCTTAAGGGGATTAAAGATTACATGTTGACATACATAAAGGTTGAGAATCTTGAACTAGTAGAGTATACGAACTCTGACTTTGCTGGTTGTCCAGATGATAGGAAATCTACCTTAGGATATGTGTTTATGCTAGCAGGTGTAACTATATCTTGGAAAAATATCAAACAGACATTAGTAACTTCTTCCACAATGCTAGCTGAGTTTGTAGCATGTTTTGATGCAGCGTCACATGCTGTTTGGCTAAGAAATCTCTTTATAGAAATGTAAATTGTTGACTCCATTTCTAAACCTATAATGTTATATGGTGATAATCTTTCAGGTATATTATTTACGAAAAATAATAAGAATATCACTGAGTCAAAACATATGGAGGTTAAATACTTGACAATTAAGGAGGTATTAAATAAATGTGATATAATAGTAGAACGTATCGGTACAGATGATATGATTGCTAATCCTTTACCCAAAGATCTTCGACCCATTATTTATACAAAGCATGTTGCTTGTATGGGTTTTTTGATACCCTATGTTAGTGGATGGCATCATTCCTCTATGTTATTTTATTTGTACGTTTATACATGTATTTTGTGAATTTTATAATGATTATATATAAATGTGCATCTTCATTGGAAGATATTAATGTTTATTGTTTATGATCTGTGTCAATCATAAGCTTTGGCTTGGGGCATAAAGTTTCGACACGAAGTAGACAAACAGATCGGCTAAAGTATTAAATCATCACGGTTAGACCATGATGAAAATACTTAAGCAATAAGTTTCTCATATACTTGAAAGAGTATAGTATTCTTTCAATTAGGACTCCTTCCGGAACATGTCATCCTGACGGTGTGTCCGAACGGAGAAACCGAGTTTTGTTGGACATGATAAGGTTAATCATGAGTCGCTCTGAGCTACCATTTCCTTCAACGGATACACATAAACGGTGCAAAACTTATTTTGAATACGGTTCCATAAAAATCTATTTGACATATTTCATATTAGATATGAACAGGAAAGAAACCGGGTTTCTCATTCCTGAATATTTGGGTATGCTAGGCATATGTTTGGATGATACCAAACTAAAACCCAAATCGGATAAGTGCCAATTGTAGGTTATCCTAGGGATACCGAAGTATAACACTTATACAACTCACAAGAGAACAATTTAATTGTTGCTCACCATGCGGTTTTCCTAAAAGGAATACCTATATGCAGTGGTAAGTGGGAGGATAGTAAAACTCGATGAAAATCAGAGTAATACTGTTCAAGGGACCAATTCCTTAATGGAACACAAATAGTTCATCAATGATGAAACTATACCAGTAATCTTCGAATACACAAGAACCACGTATGTCGGAGAGTGTCAGAAAACAACCTGGGGTATTGGTTTCTGATCTCACCCCATAAAGATGTCAATCTTATTGAGGAATACCAACTGACTACGTATGAGGAAGTGATACAAGGTATCGACTCCCTTTTATGGCAAAGTGTCATGACATCCGAAATGGATTCCATGTATATCAACCAAGTTTGGATACTGGTTGATGTACCGCAAGGCATTGTGCTTATTGGTACTATATAAGTCTTCAAGGAAGACATACATGGATGGCAACATACCAACGTATAAAGCTAGGCTTATTGCGAAAAGGTATCGTTATCAACATTGTGTTGATTACGATTCAACCTTTTACCTGTTGCCACGGTAAATCCATTTGGATAATGCTTGCTGATGCTGCATGTTTCATTTATGAAATATGTCAGCAGAACGGGAAAATCGCTTTCCTGAAAAGGAAACCTTTTGGAGGATGTTTACAACATCCTATCGGGTTTTATCGTACACAAACTAGCAAACAAGGTTTGTAGGTTATTCGATCCATATTTGGATTGAAGCAAGCATTTAGTTCTTGGAATTATCGTTTTGATGTAATCATAATGGTTTATGATTTAATTCAAAACGAAATGATTTTTGTGTATATAAGGAGGTTAGTGGGAGCGCACTGACAATGATGTCCTATAAATAATGATAATATGTCATTTCTTGGAAATAAAATTTCCCAAAATACAATCGGTGAAAGCTTGGCTTTCATGAAAACTCTCCGAGAATTTGTACATTGAAAAAATGTACGCAACCTGGTGTCTCATACGCTTTGAGCATATGGATTCACAATCAGGCCAATCCATGTGATAGTCACTGGATTAAAGTTAAGAACATCCATTAGTATCTTAGAGATCTAAGGATGCTGTCTTATACTATGGAGATGGAGAACTTGAAGTGACTGGGATCACTGTAGCAAATTTCCTAACCGATAAAACGACTATAAGTCGAATAACGGTACTATAAAGTTTGAATAATGGAACAGTGAGCTGGAAATCTTCCAAGCAAGATACTGTTACCGAATAAACAACAAATGCGGGTTATTGCTGCAGCTAAGGCAGCAATAGAAGCCATTTGGGTCGATAATAAATCTAATTAGATTAGATATAGTTCCGTTAGCAACTGAGCTAGACGTCAGCACATGCTAAAGAATTAATAGTCTCATCAATGATCCAGATACATACTTTGATATTCATCTGATTCGTTCGGATCATACATCGTGGCGATGTGATGATCGAATAAATCGCATCAGATGATAATCAAGCAAATCCGCTGATGAAAGCCTTTTCTCAGCAATTTGGGTAGGCATGGTGCTTTGCTAGAAGCCAACCTTGTCTTGTAAATCGGCACAAATGTAGTACTAGGTACTTACGTGTTCGGATAGTCCGACGACCCGATTTACTGCCAACATATCCGAGGATCTCATGGGTCGCTTCCCGAAGATTCACTGATGACGTATGACTCGCACTTTTATTAATCTGGGATTAATTTGATGAGAGAGAAAATTAATCTGGGAATAATTGCAGAGATATTTTATCTGGGATAAAATATTATTTAAAGAGAGATAACGATTAATTTGGAATTAATCGATAAAATAATATATTCGATATATTAAACGAAATTAGATTTCGAAGCGGAATTGAAATTAGATTTTAATTCGGGCGAACGAATTAATTTAGAATTAATTCGTTAGCGACGTGAATAGTGATTTCGCTAAGCATAATCATTTAATTACATCGCAACGGAAAATTCTTTAATTTGGAATTAGCGAACTCGAGCCCGGGATTATTTACGAGCGCATTCGCATTTCGAATTTGAGTGCGGCACGCAAGTCAAATCAAGCGTCAAATCGCTAGTCGCATCTAGCGTAACATCATTCGTCAATCAAGTGATGGATGTCTTTCACTTTGAGTGATTGACACCAGTCACTATTCATGATTGATGAGAGTTGATGTTGGTTGTTGGCAAACTTTAATGCCATTTGATTTTTTGGAAAAAGAAAATGGTAAATCATTTTTTTGATTAATTAAAGTGTGTATTAGATACACTTTCCACCAACCAACCATACAATTCTCTCTTCTCTTTCTTCTCTTCATCTCACGCCCACAAGGGCTGTTCTTGCTTCTGTTTTCTGCCCAGAAAACCGAGAGCAATGGGAAGCATAAGTGTGGTGATTTTGTGGCAAAATCATCAAGAGCTAGCACTCCGAGAGACATGCAAAGGTGATAGGGAAGTCCACCCATGAGCTTGGATTTCATCACAAAGCTTGGAGCTTTCATGAAGGACATCAATGGTCGAAAATGGAGGAGGGACAGCAGCTCACTGCCGTGACCATCCAGAAGGTAGAAATCAATTTTTGTTCGCCGCAGCATCGCTCAACCGCTCGATGTAAGTATTCCGCAACTTCGTCATAGGTATTCAAATGTGTTTTATGCTTTTGTATTCGATCATTGGGGCCGTAGAACTCCCACACGAATAATACAGATGAAATGGTCGAATTATATACTTGGATCGTTGATGAGACCGCGGTTCCTTAGCCTGTACTGTAGCCCAGCTCAGCTGCTAACAGAACTACACCTAATCCAATTAGGATTATATAGATCCAAATGCTTCTTTTGCTGCCTCAGCTTCAGCATTGTTCCGCTTTTGTTGTTTATTCGACAACAGTATCTTGCTTGGAAGATTTCCAGCTCACTGTTCCGTTATTCAACTTATATACATACCTTGATTGTGACTTAAAGTCATCTTTATCGGTTTGGAAACTTGCAGCAATGAACCTAGTTACCTCAAGTTCTCCTTTCCCCATATTTTAAGAACGCATCCTTAGTTCGTCTAAGATACTTAAGGATGTTCTTAACATCAATCCAGTGACCACCACCTGGATTGGCCTGATTGTAACTCCATATGCTCAAAGCATATGAGACACCAGGTCACGTACATAACAAGACGTACGAACACTAAGAGAGTGTCAGCAGCTTTCTAGATCTATCCCAGTAGATCCTTATCCCTAGAATAAAGCCTGCTTCTCCCAGGTATTCTATGGAGAATTTTAATGAAGCCAAGCTTTCACCGATTACAACATAGGAATGTTATTGCTTAGAAGTAATACATCATCAACTTATAGGACATTCATTATCAGTGCGCTCCCACTAACCTTTTTATACACACAAGAATCATATTCATTTTGAATGAAATCATATACCATTATGATCTCACCAAAACGTTGGTTCCAAGAACACAATGCTTGCTTCAATCCATAAATGGATCGATTTATCTTGCAAACCTTGTTTGCATGTTTTGCACGACAAAACCGTCAGGATGTTGTATACAAACATCCTCCAAAAGGTTTCCGTTTAAGGAAAGCGGTTTTGACGTACCATGTATTATATTTCATAAATGAAATATGCAACATTAGAAAGCATTATCCGAATGGATTTAATCATGGCAACAGGTAAAAGATTTCGTCGTAGTCGACATTATGTCACTGACGATACCCTTTTGGTACAAGCCTAGCTATGTACATTTATATATTGCCATCCA
Organism: Zanthoxylum bungeanum; assembly: GCA_019454045.1. NCBI lineage: Eukaryota > Viridiplantae > Streptophyta > Magnoliopsida > Sapindales > Rutaceae > Zanthoxylum > Zanthoxylum bungeanum. The sequence goes on along the minus strand of SKCR01029328.1, from coordinate 70,044 downwards.
TGTTCCTCTTCCTTGAAGACTCATTTAGTACCAATAGGCAATGCCTTCTGGTACATCAACCAGTGTCCAAAGTTAGTTGGTATACATGGAATCCATTTCGGACTTCATGGTACTTTTCCATAAAAGGATTCGATACCTTGTATCACTTCCTTATACGTAGCCGGTTCTTTTTCCTCAATAAGATTGATATCTACATGAGGTGAGATCAGAAACCCATACCTCCCAGGTTGTTTTCTGACTCTCTCCGAGTTGCGCAGTTCTTGTGTATTCAAATATTATGGTACAGTTTCATCCCTGATGAACTGTTCGTGTTCCGTGAGGACTCGGTGCCTGGAACAGTACTACTCCAATTTTCATCAAGTTTTACTTTCCTCCCACTTACCACTGCATATAGGAATTCCTCTTAGGAAAACCGCATGGAGAGAAACAATTACATTGTTCTCTTGTGAGTTGTATAAGTACTATACTTTGGTTTCCCTATGACAACCTACAAATAGGCACTTATCCGATTTGGGTTCTAGTTTGGTATCATCCAAACATATGCCCAGCATTCCCAAATCTTCAGGAGTGAGAAACCCAGTTTCTTTCCTGTTCATATCTAATATGAAGTCTGTCTAACAGATTTTTATGGAACCTTATTCAAAATAAGTATTGCACTGTTTAATGCGTATCCTCAGAAGGAAATTGGTAGCTCAGAGCGACTCATCATTAACCTTACCATGTCCAACAAAATTCGGTTTCTTTTTTCGGACACACCGTCAAATTGAGGTGTCCCATGATGAGTCCACTGTGAAAGAGAGAATACCATACTCTTTCAAGTAATCTTGAAACTCATATGTTTAAGTATTTTACACTATGGTCCGACCGTAATGTTTTTAATACTTTTATCGGTCTGTTTTTCTACTTCGTGTCGAAACCCTTTGAATTACTCAAAAGTTTCTGACTTGTGTTTCATAAGATTCACATAACCGTAACGCGATGCCACATCCGTAAAGGTTACGAAGTATTTATATCCACCTCTAGCCTAGCTAGACATGGGCCCACATATGTCACTATGAACGAGGGCTAACAGATCGGTGGCAATTGTACTTTTACCTAGTAAAAGGTGTTCTAGGCACTTTGCCTAATAAACTAGATTCGTAGACATCATTTGAATTAGAATCAAATCCATCCTAGTATACACTCTTCGAAAGTGTGGATATACGAGTCTTGTTAATGTGTCCCAGACAATAATGCCACTTTTAAGTCTCAATAGATTTATAAAATTTGAGCTTTTGTTTGTCATATTATATATTTGAGATTCATTTATATTCTAAATATAAATACTGTTATTCACATCTAATGTGTATATTTCAATATCATCTTTATAAACAAAATATCTAGTGTTCTGGAAATAAAGGTATACCCGCAACGGGTTAAACTAGATACAGAGATAATGTTCCTAGTCAAACTAGATACATTATAACAGTCTCATAATTTAAGTACATGTCTGATGAGTGATAAATGTATCACTATTTCCCACTCATTTAACTTAATATTTTGTATAGTTTCTTGAGTTTTGTGAATATTTTGATGTGTTTTGTGTTATTTTGTAGATAAATAAAGTTTCAGGACATTCTGGAGGTGATTTGGAGCAAAACTGTGAAATTTGGTGAAATTTGGCAAAAATGGTATTTTGGTAATTTTTTGGCGTCCCGACACAAAGGGTATTTTGGTAATTTTGGACATCTCGACACCGAAATAAAGTTTCAAGATATTCTGGAGGTGATTTGGAGCAAAACTATGAAATTTGACGAAAAGGGTATTTTGGTAATTTTGGGCATCCCGACACCGAGGGTATTTTGGTAATTGCACCACCATGCCACGTGTCAAAGATTCAACGAGCCGTCATTTTTAGCACACCATGCCACGTGTCGAAAATTCAGCGATCCAAAAAAAATAATAATAAAATAAAAAAATAATAATAAAAAAATAAAAATCAGAAAATAATAATAAAAAATTAGATTTTTTTGCCTATAAATAGATTTCGAATTTTTAGTTTCAAATGTACCAAATCCTCTGTAAATACTTATATAATAGAGAGTTCTTCATATTTTCTTCATATATTCAGTTTTATTTACGCTTTGTAGTAGTAATTCTATTCAACCATGAGGGAGTAACCTCACCATGCTGAGGTAATAAGGTAATTCTTTTACTTTTGCTTTTTAGATTAATCTCCCTTAAAATATAATATATAAACTATTTAAAATCTGAATTAATAAAAAGATACCGCCATTCTAGGTCGGTTGGTTATTCAATTCAAACTGGTTAAACCTGACTTAATGAGGATACCGCCATTCTAGGTCGGTTGGTTTAAGTTTATATTTCTGTTCCGCCTTATGGCTGGTATATTTGAATTTGACTTAATCAGGATACCGCCATTCTGGACGGTTGGTTTAAAATATCACAAGATTATATATTATATTATTGGGAGATATCTAAATAGTAAATAGTAGAAGTTAATTCCTTTTACCTTAGCATTTCTTTTTATTACTTTTCAGTAATTTCATTTCATGTCTTTTAAGTTTTTATTAGTTTTAGCTATGTATTGTAACTAAATTAAATATCTAGGGTTGTGATAAAATCTAATATAACCGGTTTTAAAAGGGTTAGATTATAGTTTGAGTAATTTAAAAGAATTATTTGTTGAGTCATAACCTTAATGCCTTTTTATTAACTGATCACTAATAAAATTGATTAGATAAAACTTAAAATGAACTAGACATAGGGATTTTAAGTTTAAGGACCTTATACTCAACAACCCACGATCTTCTTTAAGGATAGATAAACCTTTAATAGATTTCCTTACAGGATAGGAATATACCTGTTGGGCGGGGTAGTCATAATTGGAACTTAACCTTAATGAATCTAGGTAATTTAATTGACATAGACATATGGTTCAATTGGATTATACTAGGTATTTGTAAATGATCATTCGGAAGAGACTTTTACATAATTTAGTGTTCCAGATTAATAATTCAATAATTTACCCAACTATGATTTAACTACTTCATCTTTTAATTGATATTAGAAAGATTCACAACCCTAGATCTTTAAGTCTTTTTATTTTCTTTAGTATTTTCTTTTGTCTTTTATTTATTTATTTATTTAGCAACTCTACAAATCAAATCATTTCAAGCAATCAATTCCCTTCTCCCTATAATTAGATATCTGTAAATAAATAGTATCAACAATTAATAACTACAGTAGGAATTAAGTCCTCGTGGGATCGATATTTTTATACTACTTGAACGATACGTGCGCTTGCGTTATACGTGTGTGTTTACGCCGGTCAATGCCCAAAGGGCAGTTCCAAAACTTAGGTTTCTACTGCCAAAACAACCACTCATGTCCTGTTTCTGACTCATAGGTCGATCTCAACTGAAGCCAGTCTCCTGCTTATCAGCAGATCCTGCACATCAGTACATATATTTATGTACCACATCCAATATCTAAAATCCAATTTTAAAACTAGTAGTGGACATGTTTATAACAAACATACCTGAAGCCGGACCCTTGTCTGTCTTCACTTCCTTCATGTCTGCCTTTGTCCATACGGCAGTCACGCTTTCAGTGACCCCGTTTGCCACAGTTTAGGCATACATCTTGGGATATGTCTTTTTTCTTCCCAGAAGACTCTGACGATTTTGCCTTTGCCCTTTTTCATATCCCTAGAAGACTTCGGCCAAGCCTTGACCTTCTGGGATGTTGAAGTAAGATACGCATTGCGCTTCTTGCCCTTTTGCAAGCTTTGGCTGTGTCTCCTTGAGCATAGCCATTAACTCTCCAAGAGTTATCTTTTGCAATCAGTACTTCTAAGATCTAAGAATAGATCTATGAAGATCCTTCAATTTCAATATCATACTATAAGGATCTAATCCTTAGTTCTGATGAAGAAATTAAGGAGTCTTTGCGGCAAGCATAACGGATTGAGCACTAAAGTTATCATCACGATGAGTCTTCCAAAGCTCATGCTCTATTATTTGCTCAACTCCGGGCTTAGGCCCGAGAGGTTTCTCTATATATAGAGTATTCATTTCCCAATATGAAAATTAAAGCCGTAAAAGACATTTATCACCTAGGATTATGTCATTTGACGTTAATCTTTCAATTCATCTTGATTGCTATAGTCCAACTATCCAATCAACGATTTTGGGTACAATCTAATGTAATGATTACTATAGTCTAACTATATAATTAACTACTATTTCATTGGTTAAATTCAAATATATTTGATTACTATAATCCAATTATATAATCAACTATAAATGAAGTAGTTTGAATACAGTCCAACTGTTTAATTAAAACAACAATTGAATATTAGTCCAACTAATATATATAAAAATAATTAATGACGAAAAATGAAATGAGCGCGTATCGACAAGTATCTAAACGAAATTGCAAATTTAATACTTGCCTCCCACTATTTTTCGGTGAGCCTCTAACCCTCTGTGGAGTACTCGGGAAACCTAGTTTCCTATTGGGCTATGATCCCGTTAAATAACACACAACCTTGACTTTGGCCAACAAATTGTATGAAACTTAACTAGGTAGATCTCTAAAATCAATTGGACCACATCCAATTCCTAGATCCAGTAAGTGGACTTCCAAGTCCGAAACATATATCCAATATACGCCAATATATCCGATATATTCCCTAACATTTTTCCTCTGAATCAACTAAGCCTTGGCTTTGGCTCAACAAGCTTAATGAAACCAGTTAAGCGTGACCCATTGACAGTGGGAAAGCTTCGTAATCGAGGCCGATGAACAAGAAGTGACCTTGACTTTGGCCAACAAATCACAATTTTCCCAAGACGTACGATATGGAACAAAGCTTTCGTGATTCAAACACATCCGCGATGGACAAGGGTCTTGACTTTGGCCAACAAACCAATGCCAATCTTGGATCTTGAGAGAGAATCACTCAATGGAAGGAAAAACACTTAATATGAAATGAGGGTTTTTGTCGCGATTTGGAAACCAATTTATTATCTTTAATTAGGTCTCATCATACACCCTTAAGCATGCATTTTAAAAGCATAATAAGGCGCGATAAAATAATAATGATATGCGGATGGATATTTAACAAATTGTTCCTAGAACAAATCTCTCCATTTCCTCTCCCCGGCTAGCTCTATTCTTACTTTTACCCAATTACATAATACTTCTAAAGAAACCTCATTACATTGAGGGGAATTGGTGAGAAGAGAATTATAAAGAGTCAAGAGATAAAGGCTGGACACGCAAGTCCAATTTAATAAATTCTAAATTTATTACAACAATTTCCAAAATTGCCCTCACCCATCTAATATCCATCCGATATACATTATTCATACAATACATCCATGTATTCACACAAAACATGTTATTAAATCAATCTAATCCAATTAATTAATCTTTGAATTAAGTGATCATCCAATGTTCAAACAACGATTTGATTTGCGCGAGTCCAACTCGTTTAAGAATAAGTACTCAAAGTGCGTATTCTTGAATTATATCGAACTACAATTTTAAATTCGATTTAATTTGTATTCAATACTAATTCTTATTTAATTCCAAATTAAATAATACACTTTATTAATGTGTCTTTTAGACTTAGATTCTAAATCCAATCTTAATGGGTCTCAAATGCCCAATTAACATCCAATGTCAATTTAATTAAAGTCCAATGGGCTTTTAATTAATTCATAAGGCATGAGCTTTGGCCAATATGGGTCAAACCCAAATGCCAAGGTCCAATAAAGGAATCACCATATTTGCCATAAAATTAATTTCGGCCCATTAGGCCCAATTAAATTTAAAAAGCCCATTTATTATATTTGGACTTAACGGAATGGTTTTAGGCCCAATTTGGATCTAATCCAATTGTCCTAAACCAATTTGGCACAAACAAGCCCATAAGGCCAAATATAACATCAATAGCCCAATTCCAAATTGAAGCCTAATTAATTAAATTCCAATATTCCAAATATCACAATTTTTTTTAATTAAAGTGTATAGCCATAATTAATTAGTTAAATTAACATTTCCAAAACACCAATTTAATTAATTAATCATGCTTTATCATATTCAATACATGTCCAACATTATTGAAGCAAAATCAACCTCATTACATGCTCTACAAGTCACGACAATGATGGGATTTTTATATCAATTTTGATTTCAATCCAATTAAATCACAAATCAATATATCCAAGCATTTTAAACACATCCAATGGTCTTAAAAAATCAAAATCACCATGACATAAAGGGCTTCTAACTCTCGGCCAAGGTAAGCAAATATAGGGAAAATTAATCCAATTTATTTTCTCAAATATTAATATGCATAAATCTAATTTAACATCATCCAAGCTTATTCAAACCATCAATTTGAAGATATCATGCTCAAATCAAAAAATCCCAAAATCCAAGATTATAAACCCTAATCATTTTCATGCTTAAATAGGCTCTGATACCATTGTTGGGTTCTCTAAGATCTAGCCAAGGATCTAATAAGCATAAAAGATGTGTGAATACGCAAAGAAATATAGCGGGAATTATACTCACTTTGATCGGTTGTGTGGATGTGTTGAGAACAAAACTTTTGCTCATTTGAAGTGCTCCAAGCTCCTTCTTTTGTATGAATGATAAGTTCTAAGCTTTGTTGTTTGAATTCCAAACTCAATGGGAAAGGTTTCCCTAACACCTTTGAATGACCCATTTTGTGTGCTAGCACTTAAGATTTTTGAATCAAAAATCAAGAAACAAGAACCCTAGGTTCACGCCCAAAAGAGAGAAAAATGTAAGGTAGTTCACGCCCAAGTGAAGTAAAATGAGAGAGAGAGTATTGTTTTTGATTTTGTGATTTGTGTATATCATTTACAAAAAATAATTACCATTTACCAAATTCAAAATTAGGTAAAAGTCAATCACAAATCAAGGTTGTGTATATTTCAAGCAACCAAAATTCACACCAACTTCTATCAACCAAAAGTTGATAAAGTTGACTAGGTGATGTGACTTGTGGGCTCCACTTTAATTCAAAATCCGATTGGGCCCGCAAACACATTCCGGGCTTGGGTTCGTTAATTCCGAATTAACGAATTTTCCGTTGCGACTTAATTAAATCAAATTTAATTAAATAATTTTGCCTAGCAAAATTACTATTAAAGTCGCTTGCGACTTAATTCTAAATTAATTCGTTCGCCCGAATTAAAATCAAATTTTAATTCCGTTATGAAATCTAATTTCATTTAATATATCGAATATATTATTTTATCGATTAATTCCAAATTAATCGTTCTCTCTCTTCCATTTGAATTTTATCCCAGATAAATTCTTTCCGTAATTAATCCTAGATTAATTTTCTCTCTCATAATTAATCCTAGATTAATTCTGTTCGAGTCAAACGTCATCGGTGCATCCTCGGGAAGCGACCCATGAGATCTCTGGATATGTTGGCAGTAAATCCGGTTATCGGACTATCTGAATACGTGCGTACCCCGTACCACGTTTTTACCGATTTACAAGACATGGTTGGCTTCTAGCAAAGCACCGTGCCTACCCAATTCTCCAGAAATATTCTTTTAAGGAATATATAATCTTTGTCAGGCGTAGTATACGTAGTATTACGTATTGCGATCCAGTATCAGATGTCACATGCTAGGCCTAGGGTTGGAATTGTGTCTGCCTCGTACGAAGCACATATCGGATCTCTGGTAACTAGTCTCTATAATCGGATAATCATGACCTAGTCATATTATCCCGATGACTGTAGTACATAAGAGTACCAGTTCCGTATCCTACGTGATAATCATCTCCATATGACTGACGTGATACTTCCATCTTGACATCACACCCAATACACTACGATTCTCAGTATACCCAGAAGAGGCGTACACAGAACCTGTTAAAGCCCCAGTTGACCAAAACCAAAGTATACTGATTGTCGCAAGTATTAGCGATACAAGTCTCAAGTTAAGACCAAATACACCTACCCTGATTCGGATTCCCATAAACACATAGTCATACTACCAATGGGATTCCGATGGGTCTATCTAGAGCGAAGCTGTTTCCGTACCATCGGCAAACAAAACCTCCTATTACACTTGCATGAGTATCCAATACCCAAATATATGAGAACTATGTCGTTACGCTTCCATAACACGCACAAGTGTAATACTAGTCTATTCTGCATTATCGATGTCCAGTCTCGATAATACTATGACTATGGATATTTAATGATTAAACTTTTGTGGATTAATATTGCCTCATATCTTATTAATCTGGTACTAATCATATGGACTTTTATCATTTATAAATCCAGGTAATCCAATTACAAATGATAAAAGAGCAATTTTCTTTGTCACATAGTTAATTTGTACAACAACATCATATTCTGTACAAATAGTGATGCTATGGGTCATAATTGTCCAACATGTAGGTACCGCCGTGATTCTATATCTATGATCTTATTGGACAGAATGGTATACTAGAGTTGTTTCTGAACCAATTTTGGATTCATAAAGTATTCTCAGCATCAAAACATTCACAATTGATATGGCTCAAGTGGGAGAATGTTAGAATATTTTATTCTAATATTATTATGAGCTTCTATTAATGGTGATATATATTTTAATAAAACGCTAAGATAATTGGTTTTATAATAGAAACTGTGAAGCCCAATTTTCTTATCTAATAAGGTGGGTTAGACTCTATATTAATTAATGTGTGGAAATTAGAACGGGCTTTGAGGATGTTATGCTTTTGATGAGTGAGTCAATTACACTTCATAAATTAATGAGCCAAGGTCTCACTCTCACTTCTATATAATAGCTTACTCAATAAGCTTCCTTTAATTATTTAAGCTTTATGTCATTCTCACCAATAATAATAGTTCATGTGAGTGAACAATTACAAATAGTGAAGTTTATAATATATATATACACACACGTATATATGTATATATATGTAAGCATCAACAATGCTTGATGGATTATTATTATGCTTCATAGAAAAAATTACCAAGAGCAATTATAGAGAGTGAGTTTAGCTAAAAGGCTTAAGAAAAAAGAAGTTTTATAAGAGAGAGTAAGTTTCTCACCATTAAGAATAAGGGAGCATATAGTGATTTTTTCAGTACAAATATTCATCAGATCTGTCCAAAATTTTCCGCTGCATATATGGATTCTAAATCAAGTATGCACTCTGAATCATCCGAATAATTCTTTAATTTGTATTCTAAGCTTTTGTGATAAAGGTTCAGTTACAAAATAAATCTCAACAGTTGAATCTTAAAAAAAAATGATTAATTAATTAGATTTTAACTAAAATAGATATACCAAAGAAATATTTTGAGTAATTTTTAAAAATACAAAAACTTATAACTAGGTAATTGACATCCACTATAAGGAATAAAAAAAAATTTCTTTCAAAATATTAGTATAATAATTAACATATTAATATTACCTTACAATCACTCAGTTTTTTTTTTTTTTTTTTTGGCCTACTATAATAAAAATAAATTTGAGGCCATTTGCTTTTAGTTATTTGAGGATTATAATAAGAGGCTTACTCATAATATAATATTTGAACTTGTGATGTTTTACCTGGACTCACTGAAGCTCGCTTAATAGCTTTCCCTTAAATATTTCCGTACCACTGTACACAAAGAATTAAATTAATATAAACAAATATAAATACACACTACACTTTCATCGCAAGTCACTGTAAACACAAAAAACAAAGGCTCTCCTCCTCCTCAACCTTCTTCTACTTCATCTTCTTCACTTACCTTTCTCATTCATAGACACAAACAAAAAGCTTCACTTCATAATTCATCTATCTTGCCGTCGACTTCTTTGCCCATCATGTCATCGACAAAAGAGTGCGACATCCACGGCCACAGACGCCGTAAAATCTTCCGGAGAATCTTCGCCGGCATCCTCATCTTCATCCTCATAGCCCTAATCACCATCCTCCTCGTGTGGGCCATCCTCCGCCCTACCAAACCCAAATTCATCCTCCAAGACGCCACCGTTTACGTCTTCAACGTCTCCGCTCCAAACTCACTCACATCAAGCTTCCAAGTCACTGTCTCATCCCGAAACCCTAATGACAAAATCGGCATTTACTACGACAAACTTGACCTCTACGCCACTTATCGTAACCAACAAGTCACTTACAAGACATCACTCCCCACGACATACCAAGGCCACAAAGAGATCAACGTTTGGTCGCCGTATGTTTCCGGTGACGCCGTTCCCGTGGCGCCGTATATTGCTGTGGCTTTGAGTCAAGATCAAGCTGGTGGGGTCATTCCTTTGACATTCAAGATTGATGGACGGGTGAGATGGAAAGTTGGGACCTTCATTTCCGGGAAGTATCATTTGTATGTTAGGTGTTCAGCGTTTATTAATTTCAGTAACAAGCAAGCCGGGATCGCCGTTGGAAATAACGCCGTTAAGTATCAGCTTGTGCAGAGTTGCAGAGTGAGTGTGTGAAGCTGAAGAAGAAGTGGCCCGCCGTTAAAGTATTGTTAAATTATCCCTCTCTCTTTTTTCTCTTTTAATATATAGAGTTGAATTTTACATTTTGCTATAGAATAATGAAAGGGGTCTGATAGCAAAATTACAATATGTGGCAAGTTGTAGTTTTTTTTTTTTTTTTTTTTGAATAATACTTCAAGTTGTAGTTAAATAGATAAACGCTAAATGTCGACGGTGGGTTGTGGTGACAATTTCTCAAGATTTTCATAAATTAAATGACATTTTTTTTTATAGGGACTTGCTTTTTATTTACTTCATCCTATTATTTCTTAATTCTTGGATCTCTCAAATGATAAAAGTATTTTTTTTTTTTTGTAATAAATTAAGCTCTTATGTTGCAGTACTTTTTATAAAAGTTTTTTTTTTTGGGAATAAATTAATCTCTTATATTGCAGTATTTTTTTAATTTCTATTTTTTTTTAAAAGTAGAATAATCTATATAAATGTGAATAACAAAGAGCCAAATTAAAAGACAAAGAAAAATGATGATCATATAATACCGAACAGGCAAAGAAAGAGTTAACAAAAGGGACGAAATTGAGGTTGTGGGGGAATGCCCACTTCTAAAAGATGTAGTCTCTGCTTCTTTAGGAATACAACTTAATTTAAATACATATCTAATTTTGTATTTTAAAATTTAGATGTTAAGTTTTATGTTTTCGATTAAAGAAAAAAGTATAAATACAAAGAAGATAAAAATTGTAGAATTAGGAGCACAAGGGAAGAGAGGTGAGGAATGGGGTGAGTTTGGGCTTTAGTGGAGGTCATTTTCTTCACCTAATTATAGTGGCTTGATAGAAATGGAATCAATGCATTTCTCTCTATCAATGAATTTCCTTATCTTCTAGCTTTAATTTTAATCAAAGTTTGGTTCCCACTCACCACTTCAATTGCTTTATATATTCTGTGTTTTTCTTCATATAGTACTACATCAAATTTTTCTGTTTTCTTTCCTAAAACATCACATAACATTTCTTTTTTATATTTAAAAATTAAAAATCATATGTATAATTAGATTTTTCCTCAATTTTTTTATTATTATAAAAAAAACATTTAATTTTTATGCTCGAGAAAAGAGCGGTCCCACGATAGTTAAGAACAGAAGTCATGTGTTAATAATTGATTGTCACACGTGCTAAAATATTAAAAAAATAACTAAAAAAAATGGATATTAAATCATACATGTTATTTACTAATTTGTTGGTAATACCACGTCACTCATGCTTCAATTGCACCAAAGAATTACTCCAGACTAGAACGTAATAAATTTAATTGATTTTTAAATATTTTTGTATAACTCCGTTCAGAAATCAATCCAACCAATAGTTTCTCTTCATAAATATAGTTAAAGTTACTTTGATAATTTTCTTAATTATTGGACACATGATGAGATAGGATTGGCTGGGTCAAATTCAGCACTACAATTATAAAAAAGAAGTACAAATTCAATTTCCAAACCAACTTTATCAAATCAAGAAATTTTCTAAGACAAGGATTTCCAATTTTATTTTTGAGGTATAATATTGAAATTTAGAATTTTTTAACCTTATTTCTTAACATTTTACAAAAAAAAAAACTCTATGGTAGGACTAGTTATCATGGTCCATATAATTATTTTTGAATAGAGAAATAAAAACTATATATTGAATACGCAAACAGATACAAGTTGAGATGGCCGAGTTGGTCTAAGGCGCCAGATTAAGGTTCTGGTCCGAAAGGGCGTGGGTTCAAATCCCACTCTCAACAATAATTTTTCCTCTTTTTGATTCCTACTTTCCCTCGCATTCCATAAAAATCTCAACTGTTATTTTTAATGAGATGGGGAGAGGATCAATGATCAGAGGTCGGATCGGGGTCAACCTGAGATCGATAATATATTATTTTATTATATTTTAGTTTGTGGTCCGTATTTTGTGTGAATTGAGTTTATTTTTTTTCCTATAATTTTATATGATAATAAAAATCTTAACGTAATCTCAAAATTACATTTAATAAGAATTGAATTTAGTATTTTTATTCTCAATTTAACTAACAATTTATTTCAAATAAATTGATAATTCGAATATAATTGAGAGGTAGATTCTCAATGAGGTAAATATTTTCACTACAAGAATTAGACCATTTAGCGTCGAATTGTTTCGACGCCATAAGTGACGATTTCGACGCAAATGATATTGAGCGTCGAAAAAATTAGACGCAAAAAATGGACGATAAAATGTCGACGAAAACCACTTTTAGCGTCGAAATAATTAACTGCGACGCTAAAAAACAGTATTATGCGTCCAATTTATTTCGACGCTAAAGTAAACTGTTCGACGCTATATTGTATATTTGGCGACGAAATATATCGACGCAAAAATTCAAACTTTTAGCGTCGAAAGGTGTCGACGCTAAAGTATATTAAAAAAGTATTATATGTAAGCTTACAGCGACCATTTTTGTTACTATTAGCGTCGAAACATTTCGACGCTAAAAGTGACTTTGAGCGTCGAAACTCGTCGACGCTAACGTATATTAAAAAAGAATATATGTACGCTTACATCGGCCATTTTGTATACTATTAGCGTCGAAATATTCGACGCTAAAGTAAAAAATTTATTTTTTTAAAAATTAGTAATTTACTTATTTTTTGGTCTAAAATATTTAATTTAGTTGAAAAAAAATGTAATTAATGACGAAATATTATATTGAAATTTGTTTTAGAAAAAAGAAATATTATATTAAATCTATTTGTTCAAAATGTTTATACAAAACCAAATATAAAATTAATTGCTACTGTGATGGGGGGAACGCTCGAGCCCGATGCACCATGACTCATTGAGGCCTCGAACATCTGACGGAAAGCCAGCAGTTGCTGTTCCAACTGCTCCATCTTCTTCTTCTGTGGTCCACCATCTTCTTCTCGTGGTCCACCGTGACCTGTTGTAGCTTCTCCTTAGTCTGCTGCAGCTCGTCTCGAGTGCTGGCTAGGTCGTCTTTGGTGGTGACTAACTCGTCTCGAAGAGAGACATTGTCCGAATTACCATTATTGCGTGCAGATGACGTTGGCTTCTTACGAGTGCCAAGACCAACGTTGTAAGCTGTCTGATTCTTGAAAACCAATTGCGACAGCTGCTCATCTGGTATGGGGTCGGTCCCTGTCTCCTGAGTTTGATGCTGGAGTTCCATCATTTCGTTCTGTTTCAAAAAATAAGTTAATATTAGAATTTGAGAAAAAAATTTAACATATATATATTAATTATTTTATTTTAAAAACTGAAACTTACATAGCAGCGTTCGGCTTCTTCATTTATCCATTTATTCTTGTCATTGTAATGCGTCACCGGAAAAAATCTGGAAATGATTGCACCTCACATGTGCTACTCTGTTATAAACATAAAATAAATTCAATATTATTCCAGATAGTAAAAACAATTAACTGTTAAATTTACGTTAGGATATATTTACCTCAGAATGTTCGGCACGATGTTGGATAAATGGCTTCGAACCTCCACGGTGGTTAAAACGCAAGTGACTTCGATTTTCCGCATTTGCGTGACATTTATCCTGTATTCACGAACACTGTAAGTACCGAAAACAAAGACAATTATAAATTTCCGTTTATTTCAAAATTTACCTCGTGTTTTTTGCTCGACCAAAGCTCACATAAGAATGTCCAGTCTTGTTCCTCTATAAAATCAGGTTTGTGTTGTGGAGCATTTGAAGGTCCATGTTCGTCGAATATTGGTTTCAAGATTTTGTTCTATAATCTTTATAACTTTTCCCCATGTGGTAGTCAATATATTGTTGGACATTCACTTGGGTCAGATCGAAGTCGAACCATTCCTACATGAAAATTCGAGTAAAAATAAGTATAAAATAAAAATGTTAAATAACAAACAATATCGAAAACTTACAAGTAGCGAAGGGAATAGCTGGTTCATTTTCATCTCCCACGGTATCTTTCTCCAAGATACGTAGTTTTGGGGAGCTTCATATCGAGCTGTAGCTCCTATGGCTGTATTAAAACTGAATTATGTTGTCCGACTTGAGTGTGTCCATCATCTGATATCTCTATCTGGATACGACCGTGAGCCTTAACGTACTTAGCCAACCCCAGGCCACGGGTGCGTCCTCGACCCTTCACTGTACTGGACTCACCTGTGCTAGCAGAGAAATCACCAGGGCCAGTTGCCCTTGCTGATGTAGATGGAGTCGCGGTAGCCCGTTTGCGATTGCCCGGTGCCATCTGCAAAAACCCGTCGCATTAGCGTCATCAAATTCCAAAATTCTTATACATATACATACATATCCATACAAGTCAATACAACTTAACAAAAGCGCTTATAACATCGAATGCTCACTTTCGTTTTCAAATTCATTCATTCATTTATTCATTTCACATATGCATTCATTATCCATATAATCTACGAGTTCCATCATACACGTACATACACAAAGTCACACACTCAATGGGAACATATAACCAACCACGAAGCACACAATCACACGACTTCTCATGCACACGTTCGTATGGCGTTCTTTAACGCGTTCGAACGGATCAATTCCAGTGAGCTCACGTTCGTATGGCGTTCTTAACGCGTTCGAACGGACCAATTTCAGTGAGCTCACGTTCGTATGGCGTTCTTTAACGCGTTCGAACGGACCAATTCCAGTGAGCTCACGTTCGTATGGCGTTCTTTAACGCGTTCGAACGGACCAATTCCAGTGAGCTCACGTTCGTATGGCGTTCTTTAACTCGTTCGAACGTCTAAGGCAAGAAGTGGGTGTTCGAACGCGTTAAAGAACGCCATACGAACGTGAGCTCACTGGAATTGGTCCGTTCGAACGCGTTAAAGAACGCCATACGAACGTGAGCTCACTGGAATTCAAACTTATCAAACAGTTATAATTAACCAAAGAGGGCACAAATTCAAACTTAACATTATATAAACGGCCGATTTTGATCAAACAGTTATAAATATTAACCAAAGATGATGATGATTTTGAAGACGAACAGCAGCAATTGATGCTGTTCTTGCAAAAAATCATCATCATCTATCATCTATCATCATCTATCATCATCATCATCATCATCATCATCAATTTCATCAAAAAATAATTCATCAAATTCATCAATAATATCATCAATCTCATCCTCAAATTCATCAAATTCATCCTCATAAATAATTTTAAATCAACAAAGGAGACTTACATGTTGATTTCCTTCGTTCGTCACTGTTGGAGATTCGAAAAAAATGTTATGAATGAGTTTTTTGCTTCTGAGCCGAGGAAGAAGAGAAGCACTGGTTTTAGGGATGTAAAGGACATTTAGCGTCGAAATAATTGACTTTTAGCGTCGCAGTAGTCGACGCTAATTGTTAAGCGGGTTAGCGTCGAAATATAACTTTCGACGCTAAAGTAAAGACATATAGCGTCGAAATACAATTGGCGACGCTAAATGTAAGACATCTAGCGTCGACTATTATATTTCGACGCTAAATAAAAATTAAATTTCCCGGAAAAAAAACCCTAATTTTTCAATAACCCGCTTAACAATTAGTGTCGACTACTGCGACGCTAAAAGTCAATTATTTCGACGCTAAATGTCCTTTACATCCCTAAAACCAGTGCTTCTCTTCTTCCTCGGCTCAGAAGCAAAAAACTCATTCATAATATAGTTATACTATTAATCATTACGTTAATATTTCAACAATATCTAAAGAGTAATTAAAATCAACAACCATACATTAATCCATAAAATTATTCATCCATCACAAAATACTGTAACTTCATAATTAATCACTATTATCGTCGGTATTTGAGGATTCGTGACTAGAATCGAAGTCATCTTCAGTGTCAAATTGTTCTTCACTTACTACTTCAACGCTCACTTCAGAATGAGGAATTAGCTCAACGTCTGTACTAGATCGAGTTAATGTTATTTTTTCAGGAACGTTGACAGTTGGTCCAACAAATATCTGTTCAGGAACTTCAAAATTGCCGGAGACTTCTTGTGTTTCATCTCTGATGTCAACTCTATCTTTCTCCTGCGTGTCCCAAATTGCCCTATGTTGTAACTTTTCTACCACCATCCATCCAGTTCCTAACTTAGGATCAGGTATATATATCACTGAACGTGCTTGCGTACAAAAAATGTATGGATCATTCTTGTACCAACAACGTTGAACATTAATTGACGTGAGATGATTACTAACTTGAATTCTCCTCTTTCTGGCATTAGTGTCAAACCACTTACATTGGAATAGCACAGTATGTCGTCTGGGTCGATATATGAACTCAATGACCGATTGCAATACGCCGTAGAAGTCAATTACATCTGAGCCGTGTTCTCCTTGGACTACAATTCCATAATTTTGAGTCACATGATAACATCTCGCTGTTCGGTATGAAATCTAACTCCGTTGACAATACATCCACTGTACTCATACGCCTGCATTTGAGGCCCATAAGCCAAAGAAACCAACGAGGATTGCGAGTCCAATTGACTATTTTCCACTTGATTAATAATCTGACAATGAAATATATGTGTTAATATAACAAACTGAAATGTCTAATGTTAGGATCAAAATAAATATAAAATATTATAACTTACAGTTGTCTCAAACCATTTAGGAAATTCTTTTTTGTGGGTTTCATCAACATTATGGTCACCAGCAATTTGTAGCATTGTTAGATGTTGCCTACAATAATTATCACGGTTAATGTATGGAAAAAATTCAGTAATGATGCACCAGAAAAACTTACGTAAATACGGTTGCACTTCATCACAATTACTCAATATAAACCAATGCGCACGTTGAACTTCCTGACGGGTTAGTAATTTGACACCTACTGCCCCAAATGGTCTGTATTTTGACGGAACACTGTGATCTCTTGGCTATTACTTGCATCTCCATCATAGTTTCGTGGCCGACGATTGAAATGAGTTTCAATATTCTGCATGTACATCGAACAAAATGTTATTGCTTCATTTATTATAACAGCTTCAGCTATTGAACCTTCAGATCGTGCCTTGTTTTTGACATATTGTTTGTAATCTCCCAAAGCTCTGCAATATGACAACAAGTTTGCATTAACACTAAATTCTATGCAAATAAAAACGGTTACAAATTTTCTTATATAAAACTGTATATATATATATATAGTACCTCTCAATGGGATACATCCATCTGTAATGGACATGACCTCCCTTTCTAGCTTCATCCGGTAAATGCACAGCCAGATGTACCATGACATCAAAGAAAGCGGGTGGCAAAATTCGCTCCAGCTTGCATAGGATTATCACGATTCCTCGCTCAAGGTCGTCAATAACAGATGTGCTTAATGTCCTCTGACACAATTGTTTAAAGAAGCCACATAGATTAAGTACGGCGTCGCATACATTCGGGGGGAGATAATGTCGAATGCCAACAGGAAGGAGAATCTCGAGCAGCACATGACAATCGTGACTCTTTAATCCCGTTATTGTATCATCTCTGACCCAACGCCCAATATTGGATGCATAATTATCAGGGAATTTAACCATTTTCAGCCAATCACAGAATGATTTTCTCTCCGATTGATTGAGCACATAACTAGCAGGAGGCTTAATAAAACCTCGAGAGGAGTCTTGTAAATGCAATTCACTGCGAATTCTAAGATCTTGTAGGTCCAATCTAGCATTTACAGTGTCTTTTGTCTTACCCGGAATATTGAATAGTGTACCCACTAAACTCTCACAAATATTTTTCTCTATATGCATTACATCCAAATTATGTCGCAAACTCAGAGTCCCCCAATATTCTAACTCAAAGAAAATACTTTTTCCTGTCCAATTCAACTCTTCAGGTAACCGTTTTCGATTTTTATCTCTATTATTAGGATGTTTACCTGGTGTGCTGTCTTTGAGATGTTGATGTTGGCAAAGTATGTCAAATGCAGACAATCGACTGGGCTTACTCTGAGGTTCATGTTGCCCGTTAAATAATTTACTCCTCCGCCAAGGATGACTCGACTCAAGAAATCTCCCGTGCCCCGTGTATCCGATTTTATTCCGTAATCATTGCGAAGGTGTATGATCCTCACAAACTGGACATGCCATGTATCCCTTAGTGCTCCATCCAGATAATGAACCATAGGCTGGAAAATCATTAATGGTCCATAATAATGCGGCATGCATCTGAAAATACTGCTCTGAAGCTGCATCATAGGTATGCACACCCACATTCCATAATGTTTGTAACTCCTCGATCAATGGTCTCAAGTAAATATTTATATCTTTACCAGGTGAACGTGGACCAGGGATAAGCAATGACATAAACATGAACGGATCCTTCATACATTTCCATGGAGGTAAGTTATATGGAATGACAATAACGGGCCAGATGCTATAAGAGTTGTACATATTCCCAAATGGGTTAAAACCATCAGAGGCAAGACCTAACCTGACATTACGGGGGTCCTCAGCGAAACGGGGGTACATGTCATCAAATTCCTTCCATTCGGTTCCGTCCGCAGGATGTCTAAGTATGCCCTCCGCACCGATCCTCTTTTCATGATGCCACATCATATCAGTCGCTGTGTGTCGTGACATGAACAATCTCTGCAGCCTGGGCGTTAAAGGGAAATATCGCAATATCTTTTGAGGCATTTTCTTCCCCATACCACGGACTTTGTACCGACTTTCACCACATATATATCGGACATGTTCAAGTGATTCATACTCGGCACGAAATAATACACAATCAAACTTACAAGCATGAATGGATTCATACCCCATTCCCAGATCACACACACATTTTCTTTGCCTCGTAGTACGACTTAGACAATTCGCTTCCAACCGGTAACATTTGGGCCAGTAACTCTAACATCATATCGATACTTTTGTTGGTCATTCTGTTGATCACTTTAATGTGTAATAATTTCACAAAGAAATTCAAGATCGACATTCCAGCACCTTCAAATGGAATTTTTTTTGCCTCATCAAGTAGTTCACTAAATAAATTTTGATCATTTCCACTTAACACTGGCATGTCGCCACTAACACTATGACCAAGTTGTGGACCTTGTAAGTCATGCAAAATATCGGCGATCTCATCGTTTGTAGGTTGATTGTAACTACTGCTCCCTTCGCCGACATCAAAAAACCGTGACTGAGAATGATACTGCTCACCGTGATAAATCCACGTACGGTAAGTTGGTGATATTCCTGGCATGTATAAATGATTATGAACTTCATCTAACCGCTTCCTTTTCCTATTCAAACAATTTGCACATGGACAACGAACACGACCTTCTGCATCAATGTGTTGCTTTGCGACTTCCATAAACTCAGACACTCCATTACGATATTCAACACTCAATCTATCCAGAGAGCTCATCCAATTTCTATCCATTTCAGCAGAATACCTAAATATAATAATATAATTATTAGATATCATTTTACAGTTATCAACATTACTAATTCAGTAATACTTAATTTAAGCATATATATATATATATATATTTGGTTGATAAATTAAATAGTTTACAAAAAATTATATTTTATTAATTAATATACTTACTCTACATATATGAATCATAAATCAATAACAAACAACATATAAACAACATATAAACAACATATATAATCATAAAAATTGAAAATAATAAAGAAATATGAAAGAAGAATTACCTTATCGGAAATTGATTACAATTTTATTGAAAATTTTTAGGAGAGATGTGAGGCTGTAGAGGAGAAATTCTCAGATTTCAGAGGATGAAAATGAAGAGAATGAGAGAAAAAACAGAGGGGGAGAAGGGTTGGTGACCATCTACATTTTTATCTATCTTTAGCGTCGAATACTCAATTCGACGCTAATTGTTGTAGTTTTTAGCGTCGAAAAAACGGTTTCGACGCTAAATGTTGCCATTTTTAGCGTCGAAACCGTTTTTTCGACGCTACATATAAAAAATTAGCGTCGGATTTAATTTAGACGCGAAAGAATCAAGGATCTGTCGGTGGAAGCTTCATAACTCTTTAGCGTCGAAAATTTGTTCGACGCTAAAAGTATTATTTTTGGCGTCGAATAATCAAATTCGACGCTATTGTATACGTTTTTTAGCGTCGAAACCGTTTTTTCGACGCTAAATATCAAAAAGGTAGCGTCGAATTTAATTTAGACGCGAAAGAATCAAGGACCTAAGAATTTAAGCTTCATAACTCTTTAGCGTCGAAAATATTTTCGACGCTAAAAGTATTATTTTGGGCTTCGAATATTCAAATTCGACTCTAATTGTTGCCGTTTTTAGCGTCGAAATAGATTTTCGACGATAAACATAAAAAATTTAGCGTCGAATTTAATTTAGACGCGAAAGAGTCAAGGATTTGTCGGTGGAAACTTCATACACCTTTAGCGACGATATATGTTCGACGCTAAAATTATATTTTTGGTGAATTTTAGCGTCCACTCCATTTTTCGACGCTAAAAGTGTAATATTTGGCGCCAAAAATTATTGCAATAATATAATTATTCAGCGTCGAATATTATTCGACGCTAAAGTTCTGTTTTTAGCGTCGAAATATAGTTTCGACGCTAAAACTTTAATATTCTGCGTCGAAATTTTATTCCGTCGCTAAAATATGACATATAGCGTCGGAACTAATATTCGACGCTAAAACTAACTTTTAGCGTCGCATAATGTTTCGACGCTAAATATTTGGACGCTAAAAGCCATAATTCTTGTAGTGTTTACTTACTTGATTTTTTTTTCTAATCATAAAATTGCATTAGAATGACATCTAAACAACTCATCAAGATTGTTATAATCTTGATATTTTTATCCCCAAAGTATAGCATACTCAACTTAAATTTTACAGACTTTAAAAAAAAAAAATTGAATATTTTTATTCATCTCTGTTTCCTATATCCACTTTCTTTTACTTTTCTTTCTAACCTTAAAATTTAAAGAAAAGAATGAAAAAAAAAATGAACTCTTACATTGCGCATCATCTAAATTCTTCTAGAAAAATTGGGAAATTTTCCTAATACAAAATATGATATGTCTTGGCATACACATTACAACTCATTAATCTAATTACAAATACAATTACAAGAAAATGACAAATTAATCAAGAACAAATAATTTTGTGTTCCAAAATTCAAACAATGAAATCACCACTTGAGGCAAGAACTAAACCTCGAGTTTGCACACAGAGATTGAAAATATTGAACTGCAAAAAAATTAAAAATTGAAAAATAAGAAATGAATTCATGTTGCTTTTGAATCAAAATACATACTTTGTTTATTAGGATTATATTATACGAATTTTTATATCTTTTTAATAGTGAAATTTAATAAAAATATTGAACTTTTAGTGAATTATAATATTTCCCTTAAATATAATAGTATTATTCATAGTTAGGAAAATGGTAAACATATCAGATTTATTAAAGAATTAAATATATAGATTATTAATAAAAATGGTAAACATATGTGAATGTATATTTACTGGATTTTGTTTGTAGCTTTTGGATTAAATCTAATGGTCACCTTCGTTTGATTTAATCTGTGGCGGCAAATTGGAGGAATCATTGTTGATGAAATTATGATGATAAACTATATAGACTTATATACGTATTTGATTAGGTATTTGATTAAGAATATATTAGATCAATTTGTTATTTTTTTATTAGGAATATGATAACTTATTAAAATTATTTTATTTTATTTTTCTTATTTCAAAATCGAGTCACTTATGTGGCGTATTGAGAGAGCTTAAAAATGTTTAACTTTTATAAATATATATATATATACTAGTGTGTGTCCGTGCCTGCGGCACGATGTTATAATTAAAATTTATATAGAGATTAAGATTTTGTTATTTAATTTGTTTATAATAAAATTATTTTATTTTTTAATTAAATGATTTGATTCTTTAATTTATTTGGTATTTTTCATTTTCCATTAATAAATGATTTTATTCTTTAATTTATTTGGTAGTTTTCATTTTCCATTTTTATAGAGATTCTGTAATGAAATGACTCTTTATCAGCCGTTAGATTATAATGAAATGATCTGAGCCGCCAATTAAGCCACATAAAGATAATCTTTGGATGTATTATCTCTCTTAATCTTAACCATCCGTTACACTCTCCTTCCTCCCACACCATTGTGCTTTATAATATAGATATATTTTATAAAAAAATGCAAATAAAATCAACAAAAAAAATATAAAATTAGATAAAAACAAATAATAAATATTTTAGAAAATTTTCAAATATAAATAATTTTCAATTCTAAGTTTCTAAAGTGTCACAAAGAGTTGAATAACTTTTCAGAATGTTTTCAATTTTCATAAAATGGTTAATAAAAGTTAAAGGAGAAAATTGAGCAACATTTTAATTGGGCAAGCAGAGACGCAGAGTTTTACAACTCAATGACTCATGGTGTAAATGGGTTTTGCAAAAGTGAATCCAACAGAGACGAAATAAATAGCATTCCCTTTAGAAACCCTAGCTGGTCAGAGTGGGTCAAAAACCCTAACATTACTTTGGAACAGCGCGACAGAGGGCGATAGGAGCAATCAATCAGTACCAAATCTGATCTCTTGATGGATTAAACTCTATTTCCCCCACTTTCCAATCTCTTTGTTAATGAAACCTCAGAGTATTATTTTCAAACTTCAGTTTTGAAAATATTATATTTGTTTTTTGTTTTTTTTTGTACTTTTTTTCTTTTCACAATGTTGATGGTAAAGATCAATACATAAATCGAGCATTATAAGCCAGGGACAGAGGTGGAATTTCCCCCTTGACCGATGTTCAGGAAAGTGTTAACCACTTTTCGGCTCAGCAGGAGTCCAGACGCAATCTCCCAGATGAGACCAACCATAAAAGTGTGCTCCGATGCTGTTTTTTCATAAGCCGACCACATCAGGTCATCAGCTCGGTTCGGGCTTGCTCCGACCCCCTTTTTTAGCAGGTCAAAGGGCTCGGACATTTCAGGACAGGGCGGAAGTAGTTCGATGAGTTCGGCTTAGCAACCGACATAAGCCTTTTTGACTACGATTTCCCTTTACACGTGTCATCTCCCGGAAACACCCACCAGGTTGTCATCATCAATAATTACGTGTGGCAGTAGAAAATCAGATTGAGGTGACGAGATGTCAGAGGACAGACCTTGGGCAGAGAACTTAATAAATGAGTCAAGTGTCACGTGGAAGATTCTACAAAATGGGAACATCAACCGCCTCATCTTACCGCCTCATTCTTAGTATATAAGGGAGGGTAGTCTCATAGGAAAGAAAAAGAAACAAGTCTTTTCTCTTCTTGATTTTGTGGAGAAAGAGCCTTTTGTAAATTCCTTTTGTAAAACAGCTCGATTTTCACACTGACCAACCACAAAACAGGTCGGCCGAGCACGTTTCAGTAGTAAAACACCCATCCGTTTTGTGCCCGTAGACGTAGGTGTTGGGTTTCTACTATAGTCCCAAGATCATTCAAGTAATGAAAATCAATGTGAATACAATAAAGAAGTATGGCGGAATCATTCTTACAATGATCGGATTTGCGATGCGTTGAACACAAAAATTTCTTCAAGCTTTTCCACCTTTAGTATTCGGCCAAGCTCCCCTTTTGTGCTCCATGATTTTCGGTCAACCTCCATGTTGGATCTCCAAGCTCCAAGCTTTGAGAATGGATTCCATGCTCAAGGGTTTGTTTCCCTATCACCTTTGAATGACCCTTTATGTGCTAGCATTGGAATATTTGCCACAAATCTTCCTTGTTCTTCTCGGCAAAGAGAAGCAAAAAGAGGAAAGAAATGGCCCTTGGCCGAGAGATAAAGAGAGAAGAAGAGAGAAGTGATGAGTTAATTTTTGTGTATATGGATTTCTAAAATCTAATACCAAAAATCAAAGTCAAAAGGTACAAGGCAATAAAGCCTTCCAACCACCCCCATCAATCACAAGTGACTTACATCACATCACTCAAAGTGACAAGACATCCATCACTTGAATGACTAATGATGTGACGCTTGATGTGACTTGTGGGCCGTACTTGAATTCGAAATGCGAGTGGGCCCGCAAACACCCCCGGGCTCGGGTTCGCTAATTCCGAATTAACGAATTTGCCGTTGCGACGTAATTAAATCAAATTTAATTAAATAATTATGCCTAGCAAAATTACTATTCACGTCGCTAGCGAATTAATTCTAAATTAACTCGTTTGTCCGAATCTCATATGCCATAATTCAGTATTATTTAGTTCAGACTTCCTACTTGTATTTTTCTCTATATTAAAGACATCTCTACATGTTTCCAAAACATAATGACCGTTTGATAAAGAACATTCACATTTCAATAAATTTTCTTTATCATACAAACTTAAAGTTTCATCCTTAATGTTTATTTTATATCCCTATTTATCTAATATAGGCAGTGATATTATTTGTCTGATAAGTGAGGGAACATAATAACATGTTGGACAATTATGACCCATAGCATCACTATTTGTATAGAACATGGTATTGTTGTACAAATTAACTATGTGATAAAGGAAATTGCTCTTTTATCATTTGTAATTGGATTACCAATATACATAAATGATAAAAGTCCATATGATTATTTTCGGATTGAGATGATATGAGACAGTATTAATCCACGAAGGTTTAATCATTAAATATCCCTAGTCGTAGTATTATCGAGACTGGACATCGATAATGCGGAATATACTAGTATTGCACTTGTGCGCGTTGTGGGAGCATAACGACATAGTTATCATATATTTGGGGATTTGATACTCATGCAAGTGTAATAGGAGGTTGTGTTTACCGATGGTACGGAAACAGCTTCGCTCTGGATAGACCCCTCGGAATTCCATTGGTAGTATGACTATGTGTCTATGGAAGTCTGAATCAGGGTAGGTGTATTTGGTCTTAACCTGAGACTTGCACCGCTAATACTTGCGACAATCAATGTACTTTGGTTTTGGTCGTCCAGGGCTTTAACCGGTTCTGTGTACGCCTCTTCTGGGTATATTGAGAATCGTAGTGTATTAGGTGTGATGTCATGATGGAAGTATCACTCTAGTCATATGGAGATGATGATCACGCAGGATACGGAACTAGTACTCTTTAGTATTGCAGTCATCGGGATAATATGACTAGGTCATGATTATCCGATTATAGAGACTAGTTTCCAGAGATCCGATATGTGCTTCGTACGGGGCAGACACAATTCCAGCCCCAGGCCTAGCACGTGACATCTGATATTGGATCGCAATACATAATACTACGTATACTACGCCTGATATAGATTACATATTCCTTTAAGAATATTTCTGGAGAATTGGGTAGGCATGGTGCTTTGCTAGAAGCCAACCATGTCTTGTAAATCGGTAAAAACATAGTACTAGGTATGTACGTGTTCGGATAGTCCGACGACCGGATTTACTGCCAACATATCCGGGGATCTCATGGGTCGCTTCCCAACGATTCACCGATGACGTATGACTCGCACATAATTAATCTGGGATTAATTATGAGTGAGAGAAAATTAATCCGGGATTAATTACGGAGATATTTTATCTAGGATAAAATATTATTTAAAGAGAGAGAACGATTAATTTTGAATTAATCGATAAAATAATATATTCGATATATTATACGAAATTAGATTTCGACGCGGAATTAAAATTAGATTTTAATTTGGGCGAACGAGTTAATTAAGAATTAATTCGCTAGCGATGTGAATAGTAATTTTGCTAGGCATAATTATTTAATTAAATTTGATTTAATTACGTCGCAACGGAAAATTCGTTAATTCGGAATTAGCAAACCCGAGCCCGGGAGTGTTTGCGGGCCCACTCGCATTTTGAATCAAGTGGGGCCCACAAGTCACATCATGTCACATCACTTGTCTATCACATCACCTTTTGGTTGAGGGAAGTTGATGGGATTTGATGGTTGCTTACCAAACTCTCAAGTGTGATAGTTTGAATGACTAATACCATTTTATTTGATTTTTTGTATATCATTTAACTTGTTTTTAAAACAACACACACAACACGCTTCTCTCTCTCTCCCTCCAACTCTCGGGATTGTTGCCATTTTCCTCTCAAGTTCTTGGCTTGGTCGAGAACAAGAAGAAGCAATAGGGAAAATTTGTGGCAAATTTTCAAGAGTGCTAGCACACATAAGGAGTCACACAAAGGTGATAGGGAAACCCATTCATGAGCATGCAATCACAAATCAAAGCTTGGAGCTTGAAGATCATCCATGGAGGAGCTTGGCCGGATCTTAGAGGAGCTTGGCCGAATCTTGGACGAGCACAAAAGGGCTAGGTCGAATGCTCCAAGGAGAAATTTTTATGTTCTACGCATCGCAAAAGCCGATCAAAGTGAGTATTCCACAACTTTACTTTGATGTATTCACATATTTTCATTGCTTAATTGATCTTGGGAAGACTTAGACATTCCAACATAACAGTCATGCAAATCTAATTTACATCCATTTGGAAGATCTAGAACAATAGTTCATATGGCCTTGACATCCAATGTCTTGCCATTGTCAACTCTAAGTTGGATTTCCCTTTATTCAGCCTTCGTTTAACCCTAATTTCCTGCAGGGAATTGCAAATATGAGTAGGACTGCCATTGTCTAACACCATCCACTATTTGCATCCAAGGCTAATGAGATGTCAATAATTGGAAAAATACAAAGTGTACCTGAAGGTCCTGTTTTAAGCTCTGGACAGTCCTTCTTCCAGT
Organism: Zanthoxylum bungeanum; assembly: GCA_019454045.1. Lineage (NCBI taxonomy): Eukaryota > Viridiplantae > Streptophyta > Magnoliopsida > Sapindales > Rutaceae > Zanthoxylum > Zanthoxylum bungeanum. The sequence goes on along the minus strand of SKCR01029328.1, from coordinate 42,746 downwards.
GTCTAGACTTCTTGCATTGTACACATTGATCACGAGCTACTTTCGGTTTTGTGCCTTTGCGCTTCTTGGAGTTTTTCTTTGATATCTTCTTCTTCCCCATCTTGATTTTATTTGACTTCCCAAAAGCCTTTAAAGAGCCAGCTCCACCATGGAGATATAGTGTGGGGTTGCCTTTATTCAAATCTTGCTCCGCCGTGCATAGCATGTTATGAAGTTCTTCGTATGTGGCTTGCATCGAATGCATATGGAAATTCAATACAAAACCAGCATAAGAACCAGACAAAGAAGACAGAATCAAATTACGGCCCAGCCGTTCATCAAACACAGCCATGTCGTTCCAGATATCGAATTTGGTCTATCATGTTCAAAACATGAGTGCTGACAGCTCCTCCCTCCTTGAGTTCAACACGGAACAATTCCTTAGACCTTCGATAAAGTTCCATCTCTGGATTTGCCTCGAACAACTCCTTGAGTGTTCGTATGATGCTCCAAGCATCCGGTACTTCAATGTACTGTCTCAGCAAATCTGGATCACGCGTAATGACAATGGCCCATGGACGTCGCAACGCTCACATAAGCAGCCGATGCAGTGAACATCTGATGGTTCCGCGTCACGACACCAAATATTGAGCGTCGTGACTCCCACACGCGTCGCGACGCTAAGTATTAAGCATCGCGACTTCCACAAAACCAGAACCTGAGGCAGAGAGTAGGAAATTATTACGTATCGTGACACTGGTCCATTGGCGTCGCGACGCTCACAAAATAGAACTGGGCATAGAGCACCCCTTTGTTACGCGTTGCAATGTAAGGTGTTTAGCTTCGCGATGCTCGCCCGATTTCAGGGCCAAGCACCAATTCTCCATCTTCACTCTCAAATTATACAACATCACCCAAACTATAACAACAACAAGTATACAAAATATCATCAATATCACTCTCTAACATCATCTCAACATCCATTCCATAGACTCCAACTTAGTTCCATGCCTAGGGATTTCATAATTTGGGGATTTCACACAATCATTATTTTCCTAACTCAATGATCATCTTAAACATCATTAACCCCAAGCCAACAATACTTATTAATTATCAAATCATCAAAAATCAACATATCAAGATTTGGATCAAGTTTCCCTTACCTCAAGCAATGATAATCTTCCACCAAATAAGTGTCCAAGCCTTCATTTCCTCCTTTCTAAACTAGTTTGGTGATGGGTTGCTCTAGGTTATTTTGAAAATTTGCTAGAGAAAATGGAAATTCCTCACTTGTTCTACTAGAAATTTTCGGCCAAGGGGGTGCAAATGAAGATTTTGTTTCCTTTCCTCCTCTTTTGTCTTTAACCATTTTTAAATGGTAAGAAATGTTTTGAAATTTATAGACTTTTCTAGAAAACTGAGAGACTTGGGCCAAAATTGTGAACTCTTGTTGGACTTCAACTTGGACTACACCCCACTTAATTTTGGTTATGGCCCTTACGTTACAATAAAGCTAATTAGCCTTGACTTAAGGTTGGGTCAACTAAGCCGCTTTTAAAATTTTCGCTAGTGCTCGAAGAAAATTTATCTAAGTCACCAAGTTACGATTTTGGTTGAGTTATGAAATTCGAGTCACTACACAAATGGTCCAGCAACTTTGAGCTCAAATATCCTGAATTATTAACTTTAGGTTATTCCCTTAAAAATCCGAAGGTGAACTCTCGTCACTGTAAATATATTTTATACCGAGCCATGTCGGCATCTACTAATTACTGCATATAGATTGACCCTCTAAGAGTATCTTATAATTAGATACGGGTCATAATGCCCATTATACCCCTCTGATTATTTTGTATGTCTTAAGTGCCATTGATTCTCTAATGAATAATTTATTCATAACTACTACGAATTTTATCTTTCTATTCGTAATAAAAAGATTCAAACAATCTAATTGTTCAAGGACCAAACAAACCTTTAGGAAGATGATCATCTATTTCTCGCAAGAAGGTTTGGATTCTGTATCTATGTAAAACGTCCCCAACTACATATCAGACCATGTCCATGTGGTACATATTTATTGATTGAGATTGCTATACCGACCTTACATTTGTAAATCAATGGTCTGTCATGCATGAGTTAATAGTACACCCGGGATTCAGATCAATCCATATATGATCTCTATTAGACAGATATGAATTTATTTATTTAATAAATATTGAAAGAAATTCATTTTTGTCTTGGTTTAGTCCTATATGATCACATTAAGATCCTGAATCAAGGTCTTCATACTATTATGGACTAGATCGAAGCTGTAGATAAATCATAAATAAAGTGTCTATCTTTGTTTGCTCTCTACGAACTATTTTGGATTACTAATTTCATACTTAATTCCTCATGTGTATAACACTTATACACTAAGTCTGAAAATACATTAGCAACCAAAGGCATATATGACAATCTCTAATATGCAAAGTAAAAATAAACCATTTGATAAATGACAATTGCATCGTTCATTCATTAAAATAAATTTCATTTACATATTACATAATACTTTAGGGCATATATCCCAACATCTTATAATTAGAGCTTGGTTAAAATGTCTGTTATACCTCTCTAGCTATTTCTTATGCCTTAAGTATCATTGATTCTCTAATGAATAATTTCTTCATAAATTTTATAAATTTTATCTTTCTATTTATAATAAAAAGATTTTAGAGCTCTAGTTGTTTAAGTACCGAACCCACCATTCAATAAGATACTTCCATATTTCTCGAAAGAATGAGTGGATTCCATATTTATGTAAAATGTCCCAGCTATATACCAGACCATGCCCCAAAAGTACATAGTTATTAATGGAAATTGCTACACTGACTCAAATTTGTAAATCAAATGACATAGCCTATCATGTAGCAGTTGGTAATACACTTAGGATTCAGATCAATCCATAAATGATCATCTAATAGACTGATATGAATTTCTTCGTTTAACGTATAATAAAATAAATTCATTTCTTTTTTAGTCCAGTCTTATATGATTGCATCATATAAGGTGCCTCGATTCCCATGTCACTACATAAACGATCATGGATTAATGTCTTCATATAATTATGGAATGAACCGCAGCTGTAGATAAATCACAAACAAAGTCTACGTCTTTATTTGCTCTCGATGGACTATATTAGGTTACTAATTTTTGACTTAAATCCTCTTGTGTATGATACTAATACACTAAATCCGAAAGTATATTAGTAATCATGGGCATGCATGACAATTTATAATATGTGATTTTTAAAGCAAATAAATTGATAAATGGAATTACGTAATTTATTTATTAAAATAAATGCATTTACATATTACATGATGATCTAGGACAAACATCCCAACACGAACTGCATAGTGCAGTTGAATGCTATGTAGTTTTGACAGTAATGAGAGGAAGAGAAAAAAAATTTTCATGTCATGTCACGTGGCCAAGTGGTTTCTACTGCGTGAGGCGATTTCCTATGAATAGTTCATGCAGAAATCCCTACAATGTCTTCATTTCATGAATTTTCATCTCAATTTTTCTTTGAAAGTAGTCCCATTAATGACTATAAAGATGTGACAAGTTCAAGTTCTGAAACATTAAATTATCAAATCTATAGATAATAAAATTGGTGAACATATAGGTAATTTGATGAATTTGTAGAAACTGGACATTTTTTGGATTGCCACTCAAAGGCATCAATATAATAACATCTCAACTACATATGACCCTCTTATATGATAGTATAATTGGAAATTTTGAAGGCAAGATTTTTAGCGAGAAGGAGGTGATGTATAGGGAATTAGACATAATAATTATTACACAAACATTTGAATTCAGGGTGGTCAGGTCATCAATGACACAGTTCGAGGCCATGTGTAATATATTATTGTAAATAGCGATTTCGAACGACATGGTCCAAACAACGACAATGCAATTTGGGTGATAAATAGATGTGACGAGAATGAATTGCACATATGTAGAAATGATGTTAACAATCTTAATCATCGGTAAACAAAGAGTAATATTATTGGTTATATGATAAATAAAAAGTATACCAATGGGAAATATTCAGACCCTCCTAGTGCTATAATCGTTGACTTACAGATTGAGCATACCGTATCTATGACATACTTACAAGAATATCAGGATAAGCAAGTTGCCCTAATTTAGTAGGTGGAAGCCCAGAAGATTCGTATTCATTACTACCACAATACTCATATGTTTTGAGAAACAAAAAACCATGGTTCTATTTATCACATTGTGGAAGATACAGAAAAAAAAATTATATACTACTTTTGGTTATTGGATCTTGTATGAGTGGGTTCTTACAGTGTATAAGGCCGGTGATTGATGTGGACGGGTCTTACATGAAGGGAAAATATAAGTGAACGATATCAGTGACAACATGTTTAGATGAAAATAATCATATTTTTCATATTACTATTGGGATTGTGGAGTCTGAAAATGATGCCTTGGGAATGGTTCATAAGAAAATTGAATGAAGTTATCAGAGATGTAATTGAGTAAGTATTCATTTCTAATCAATACAATTCCATTCAAAAGGCTGTTTACAAGGTTTATCTTACTACAACAAACGACATTTATTTTTTCCATGTGTAATGCAACATAAAGAACAATTTCAAGATGTTTGTGCGCACAATGGGGTAAATTTAGGTCAGCATTTATAATAGCTGTGAAATTATATGATATGTTTGTGTTTGATGAGTATTTGCATGGGTTGTAGGCAATGCACTCGGGTGAGGCTAAATACGTAGAAGATAATATTGGTGTCTCAAATTGGAGTCAAGCTCATTGAAGGCATGATTTATATCAAACTCACTACCAACATCGTAGAGAGAGCAGTGAAGATATTTTAAGAGACTATCCATATATACTTACAACTTCAGGCTGATTAGTTATATTTCTCATAATTTATGGACCGTGCTTAAAACGATCAAAGCCAGATTAAGGTGATGCCATTAAGGAGCCTGAGGATTAACTAAAAAACACATGTTAGATTATATGTCGTATAGTTTCACAATGTCATTGCAGATTTCAAAGTTTGCAATTGCAATTAATACACACCTGGACCAATTGTCGAAATACGGAACCCACAAACTGTTGGATGACTTATTTCATGAATACAACTTCCTGTAAGATCGTCTATTTGAATGTAGCAACTTATGTCCTCTTAGCCCGTAGTTCATTAACAACTATCTGCTGAAATTCAGAAAACTTCATATTTTTCACTTCGAAAGCAACAACAAGCAATCACATTCTATGTAGCACCTCTCTATCATCAACATGCTATGTTAGGAAGTGAACTACTCGTGCAGTGTTTGATGAGACTGAGTGAACTGCTCATGCAGTGTTTGATGAGACTGAGTGAACTGCTCATGATGTGGGGATATTGTGTGCATGATATGTGGACAAATGTAGAAGGATTTGATCGGGCAATGATTAGATCGGCCGGTGTCTGGGGTTGTGTTTGAAAATATTGAGTGGTACAAGGTATGCCCAGTTCATAATTTCTCTCAAATATCCATTCGTCCTAGGTGTTCATATCTAATGTCTGATCCTCAACCATACATTGATCAAAATACTCATTATGATCTTTCAAATGTTGTTTATACCATAAAAAATTACAACAATAGTTAGACTGTATTCAATTATAGAATTACTTAAGTTAAGAATGTAAAAGTACTTACCTTTCTGGTTTGGCGCATTCTGTAAATACATCTAATAGATTTGCCAATATGGTTGTGCCTTCTCAGTAGATATTGACGTCAAGATTTATCTAACTTTTAACTGCATTTAAAACATATTGATTATATTTAACTGGTTAAATAATTAATATAAAAATAATTTTATAAATAATGTTCACAACATCATCCGCTTGTTGGAACATAATAACCAACTAAGCATCCAAAGGGTTTTGCCTTATGTTTCCAGTTCAATATTTGAGAAATGTGGGGAATTCCTCTTCCTTTTTTTCGGCATATTGATCTGACAACTCTAATTGCTTCGAATGTCCGTGTCTGAAAACCATAAATAAATATTTTCATGTTATACTTCTCCTCTACTTGACTCATCGATTTCTATCAAGTTTATTTTTGAAAGTTCTTTTATTTTTCCTTCTTTGAAACCCCTTAAAACTATAAAAGACTTAGTTTTCAATTTTAGAAATTTTTTTTTTAGTTCTTTAAAAATGGGTTCAAAAAACGAACGTCGTTTTTGGGGAGAACCAAAGGGCATTTCCGTTTCCAATCCCAAAGCCGTTAAAAAACAAAAATCAGCTTCACTTTTTGCATCTTCATGAGGGGATTGTATCTTGATTCTGCATGTACTTTTTTTTAAACTTTTCCTTTTTGTCCTTTAATACACTTTTGGACTCAGAATATACAACATTCGATGTTGTCTTTCCTATTAACAACCCAAAAATATATCCTTATCATCCATCTACTTCATCAGACCATAATCAGCTTGCCTTACCTCTAGTCGAGCCATCAATACCCTACCAGCAAAATAGTATAAAGCTATCATCAATGAATCCTCATTGGGTTTTGATGAGAAGTCCATTTGGTCTATGTATTATGACATCCACATTTTGCAACTTGGTCGGGACCAACGATGAAAATATTTGTCATACATGATGTACGTATTGCACACATTCATAGGGTATGCACCACACTCAAGGCCAGTTACTAAAGCCCACTCATGAATTGAAAAATGAATGAACTCATCTCCAATCCAAAATTAGAGTTAGATTTCTTCATTATTTTTTGACTGGATAACTCTGTTAATTAGCCATTATGCATTATTATTCCACTAAACTCTAAATACATGTCAAAAAATATCTAAAAAAGATTTTTTGAATAATTATAGTTGTGTCTCGATCAATTTATTTCTGAGAATATCCAACACTCTTCTTATTTTGGTCATATATGTTGATAAGTGTGGTTTATACTCACTTATTCCTACACTCTTAGCTTACTATTTTGTTAGATTTTGAATCATTTAATTTATTTGTAGTTTGTTTTATGTTTTATTTGTAGGAAGCATTAGGTAATGGATCTTGGAGAAAATTGACGTGTTTTGGGACCCTACGGACGCATCGAAAGCACGCGGGAAAACAGAAAATGTAGAAATCGGCAAGCCAGAAAAACCAACTAGCGCCGCGGTGCCCAGTTTCAGGCATCGCGGTGCCTCCTCAGTATTCCCCCATATATAATGGCTAAGAGTTTGGCGCCGCGGCGCCACTTTCCGGTGCCCCAATAGACTCCCAGAAGCTTAATTTGGTCATGTTTTACATCCATAAGGACTCCAGGACTTCCCTATATATATAGAGCTCGTCCAAAACCCTAGAAGAGGCTAATACACAACACAAAGTCTTAAAACACATATTTTAGAGAGATCCAAGGAGGAGGATTGAAGAGCGACAAGAGGAGACGAAGGCGGCGATGTCCGAAGAGGAAGGGATTCAATTCGGGTTTTATCATATAGTTTCTTTCTTTAAACTCTAATGATGTCCATTATGTTAATGACCCTATTGTCATTGTTTTTATCTTTAGTCATGAACTAACCACATTATTCTAGAGGATGATGTAACTAATACTTGAACCTATGTATTGATTGTCAATTTAATTGTTATGAAGTTTTATTCAGTTTATTTGTATTCTCTTGCGTTTAATGCTTCTTATTTGTTGCCACAAATGGAGATGATGAATGTTTAGAATCTACCGCTCGGGAGAGAAGGATTTTGAATTGGATCTAGAGAATATAACTTAGGAATTTTATAGAGTTCGGGAGAATCTATAGTTCCTTTGAAGTCGTTAATAAAGAATCCCAAAGCGTAATGAGTTATTGATTACTAGATTTTTATAGGGATATCAAAGTCTGTAATTGATAATCTTTTCACTATTTCTCGAGAGAGGGAGTTGAATACTTTAGGTTTATTGACTTATAAACAATGCAACTGGATAAGGATTGATTGGCATAACAATCACATAGGGGACAGTTAGGTGAAATCAGACTCTAGAATCTCTCTCGTATTGGTTTCTCCCACTTAATTATTTTCATATCTTATTTATTTAGATTATTTTAATTAATTATTTTCTAAATAAAGTTAGGATTATTAATTACAGTACTTAGTGTGAGTTGAACACAATCTCTGTGGGTTCGACACTCTTCACTCATCTTTACTAAAATTTGACACCGTATACTTGCGGTACGATATAAAATATCGTAACAAGTTTTTGGCGTCGTTGCCGGAGATTGTTAATTTAATTCATATTAATACTATTACCAAGTAACCTTATCTTTAATTTTTTTTTTTATTTTTTTTTAATTTATTTGTGTTTTAAGTTTATTTTTTTATTTTTATTTGATTATTGATTTTTTGTATTTTTGTGCTTCGGTGAATGCAAAGATCCACAAGTCTGGACTCGTTCCTGTTTGATCCTGAAATAGAAAGAACAACGAGGAGACTAAGGAAAGAAAGGAAAATTGAAAAGATAGCAATGGTGGCTGAAAACAGAGAGAACAACCCACGTCAGGTGGCAATCAAAGATCATTTCAAGCCGGTCGTAGATGACAACTATTCTGGATTACGCACCCGCCAATCAATGCCAATAACGTTGAGCTGAAACCTGCATTGATCAACATGAGCAAGTCCAGTATATGAACAATCGGAACTTCAACAATTATAGATGCAATCCTATGCCTAACTACTCTCATCTGAACTTGTCATATGCTAATACAGAGAATGTCTTGCAACCTTCATCTGGCTTCAACTATCGAAGAGCTGAGTAGAAACCTTCCTTAGAAGACCTCATGAGCACGTTTGCTGCTAATACTTCAGAGAGGTTTGAGAAGAATGAGTCAAGGTTGAACAATATTGAGACACACATGGGAAATATAGAGGCAACAATGAAGTCTTTAGAAGTACAGATTTGGCAGATTGCTTCCTCCATGACCAATCAATAGCAAGGGGCATTTCCTAGTAATACTGAGACCAACCCTAAAAAGCAGTGCCAAGCAATATTTTTCATGTCATAATAACCAGTGGATACTAAAGAATAAGCCATCATGCCTTTTTGGGTGGTTGCGTCTGGCTGAAGACGTTAAACTTAGCGCTAGCAGGGAGGCAATCTTTGCATTTGTTTTATTATTATTTTATTTTTTTTATTTTTTTATTGTGTGCTATTGTTTATTTATTCGTTTGCATGTTATTTATGCAGGTAGCACGAAACAAAAAAAATCCCACGCAACCAAATTCTGACCAGTAGGAGCCTGATCAACTCTGTGCACGGTAGTGTTGTTCCTTAATTATGCCTCTTTATGTTTATCTTACATTGAGGACAGTGCAAGTTTTAAGTTTAGGAGTGTGTGCATGTAGTGATAGTCCTGCTATTTAAAATAAAAATAAAAATAATAAAAAAAAATATTTTTTTGTTTTAGTCATAGATTGTAAAGCGTAAGTCTAATGATGGATTTTGTTTGCTTTAGATGAAATCTTAGAAACGAAAAGTTCTCAATTGATTTTTATCTGATGCCTTGAGTAGGTGATCTTTAACGATAGGTTTTCAACAGTAAGAGCTTAAGTAGTTGAAAAAGTGACTAGTTAAAGAAATTACATGCCGATGAATGACCGTTTACTTTGATATCCATCCCAATATGCTAGTGATATGATGTATTGTATGATAGGAAAAAAATTGAAAAGAAAGAAGTTAAACCACCTATAACCGATAAGCGTGAAGCTACCCATGGGCGAGTGTTAGGACCACCATGAGGAGAAATGTTACCTTAAAGGGTAGGTGTGTTGAAAAAAATGAAAATAAAGAAAAAAGAAAAAAAAATCATACCATACTGATCACAATAAAGGAAAATTCAGAGTACTTTTGAGATATCTAGATTGGTTTAACCCATTGGAACTCAATTTTTGAGACGAGATCATTGAGTTGGATTACTTAGGAGTTGAGCTGTGACCAAACCTTTACACACACACTGTGAGTTTGGCTTAGGTGAATTATTCAAGAACCTGGATTTGAGTTGCATTGCGTACTTTGAAGGTCTTCTGATTTCATTGATAAGCATTCTTTGAGGACAATATTATGTATAACTATCAGGACTATTTTATTTACTATTATTATATTTTTACATGATTGCTTGTGGGTGTATGACGTTGTGGGTGTCGTCGTTGTAAGCCCTCACGAGATTATAACTCATCCATTAGGGCCGCCTAGGGGTTTAAAGGCTTGTTGCATATGCTAAATGCAATCGTGATTCCTACGAAAGTGGCCTAGTTAATTTTGTTACCTATTGTTTATTTATTTATTTAATTTTTATTTAGTCTTTTACTCGGGACTAGCAAAATATTATGTTTGGGGGTGTTTGATAAGTGCGGTTTATACCCACTTATTCCTACATTCTTAACTTACTATTTTATTAGATTCTGTATCATTTAATGTATTTGTAGTTTGTTTTATGTTTTATTTGTAAGAAGCATTAGGACATGGATCTTGGGGCAAATTGATGTGTTTTGGGACCCTACGGACGCATCGAAAGCATGCAAGAAAACAGAAAACGCAGAAATCGGCAAGCAAGAAAAACCAACTGGCACTGCGACGCCACTTTTAGGTGTTGCGATGCCTCCTTAGCATTCCCTCATATATTATGGTCGAGAGTTTGGCACCGCAACACCACTTTCCGACACCGCGGCGCCCCGAAAGACTCCCAGAAGCTTAATTTGGTCGTGTTTTACATCCATAATAACTCCAGGACTTCCCTATAAATATAGAAGCTCGTCTAAAACCCTAGATGAGGCTAGTACACAACACTAAGTCTGAAACACATATTTTAGAGAGATTCAAGAAGGAGTATTGAAGAGCGACAAGAGGAGAAGAAGGCGGTGATGTCCGAAGAGGAAGGGATTCAATTCAGATTTTATCATCTAGTTTCTTTCTTTAAACTCTAATGATGTCCATTATGTTATGACCCTCTTGTCATTGTTTTTATCTTTAGTCATGAACTAACTCCATTATTCTAGAGGGTGATGTAACTAATGCTTGAACCTATGTATTGATTGTCAATTTAATTGTTATGAAGTTTTATTCAGTTTATTTGTATTCTCTTGCGTTTAATGCTTCTTGTTTGTTGGCCACAAATTGAGATAATGAATGTTTAGAATCTATCACTCGGGATGGAGGGATTTTGAATAGGATCTAGAGAATATAACTTAGGAGTTTAATAGAGTTCGGGAGAATCTATAGTTCCTTTGACATCGTTAATAAAGAATCACAAAGCGTAATGAGTTATTGATTACTAGATTTTTATAAGGATATTGAAGTTTGTAATTGATAATCTTTTCATTATTGCTCGGGAGAGAGAGTTAAATACTTTAGGATTCTTGACTTATACACAATACACTGAATAAGGATTGATTGGCATAACAATTACATATGGGATAGATAGGTGAAATCAGACTCTAGAATCTCTCTCGCTTTGGTTTCTCCCACTTAATTATTTTCTTATCTTATTTATTTAGTTTAATCTTAATTAATTATTTTCTAAATAAAGTTAGGATTATTAATTATAGTACTTAGTGTGAGTTTAACACAATCTCTGTGGGTTCGACACTCTTCACTCATCTTTACTAAAACTTGACATCATATACTTGCGATACGATATAAAATATCACAACATTTGTTACACGACCTCAGAAATTGTCTTCTACTGGTATTGCCAAAAACCTTGGGTTTGTCGACATATCTATAAAAATAATACATCATATTAGTCATACAATAGAAAGAGCTAATCAGTGCGACAATTATTGTTGCACTGCCTAATCATTTTCTATTATCGATCATTTGTCACAATTCTGCCGCACTGTATAGTCAGGGCTGAAGGGGTTTTATACGGGTGAATCCGGTAACGCAGCGGAAGCGGTGAAAATCCGATTTTCAGATTTCAAAACTTTTTCTTGGATTAAATAAATAAACACATTTATTTAATTACCCAATAATCAAATAATGAAATAAAATTTCAAATGAATCAAATTCAAGTGAAATTACCAAATTACCCTTATATGGTATTTTGTCCATTTTAGTCCGAAATTGATCCAATCAATTTTGAATGATTCTAAATCATTTCTAAGATGAACTTAGCATGTTCAAAACATCAAAACACCAAAAGCAACAAAAATTCCTAATTTCTATATCTTGGCCGAGAGCCTCCAAATGGGGGGTATTGTGCCTTTTGTCATTTCATGCTTCAAAACTCATCTAATGAAATCCAATCAACATGAAACTTTGCATGCATCATATACACACCTAAATGCTAAACATATATGAAAACCCCCAAATTTGGAATTAGTTAGAAACCCTAATTTTTCAATTTCCACAAATTGGACAAATTAGGCTAATTACATTAAATCAAATGTTTCAATCATCAATCTTTCATCCAATTCAAGTCTCAACACAATTAAACAACTCAAGATCAAATCTAGGTCATTTAAGAGTGGGTCAACAACTCTAGAATAGCAACATGGTTTCATAAACCTTAAAAGATTACATATAACTACAATAGTCACATCCTTTCTTCATCATACATGCTTTACAATTTCACCAAAGTTTTCCATCAACAAAAACATAGAGAACAAAGAAAGAAATAACCTAAGGATATCAAATATGAAAGCCTAGATCCTAAGGAACAATTTCCCTACTAATAGTAAGTTGGAGAAAACTTACTAAAATCAAGCTTTCTTGGATTTTTCTTTCTTTCTCAAAGTTCTTTAAGCTTTCTTCAATGGAGTTTTTCTTTTGTGAAATGTGTATTAGGTTAAGTTAAATGAAAAGCAAATGAAAACAATTTATACTTGTCAAAAATTAGCCTTGGCCGAAATTTACAAGACAAAAATACAAGTTTTTCATTTCAATTTTCATTTCAAATGCATTTGGTCAACTTTATAAATATCTAATAACTTTATGGATATTTATTTTGGTCAACAAATGCAACTATCATCATTAACTTTAATTATCCTAACATAAGATATTTATATTTTAATTAATTTAATCATTTAACAATTAAATAATCAATTAATTAATCAAATACAAATATATTAAATATATGTATAATATTTACATTAAATATTAAAAACATATATTCATTTAGGATAAAAGTCAAATAACTCATTTTGACTATTAATTAATGTGTATTTAATTAATCAAGTATTAAATGTAAATACACAATAATTAAGCAAATGACTATCTAGTCTCTTTAGCATGTAACTTGCGTTTAACCATTAAACGACTTTATAAATAATCAATATATTTATTAATGTTGCTCTAGTGCTCTACGAGTATGTTTCATTATTGAGACTCTCTAGGTTCAGGTATTTCCGTCACGAAATCAAATTTCATGTCCATAATCTATCCACCCGTAGATTATGACGATCACGGATAATCTCGCTAAACCATGCAGGTCGAGGTCATGGCAAATGTATAATTCCTCCGTCACAGGTATCCGGATAAATCCCAGAGATACGGATATAAACGTCAAATCTCTATGGGGATTATCCAGTCGACTATTCTATTAGCAATCCCAAAAAGAATGTTTTGAACTAGCTTCTAAACTTACCACGGGCCCATGGTTTTATCTGATTGCTAATCATATGGACTACCTATGCTCTGGTACACAGAACTGACGGATCCTATCTTGATACACATAGGACACCCTGAGGATCTATCTACACCCAACGAACAGGCGGAGGTCTGATCTTAATAGATCGGTGACGTGACTGCCATCTAAGAGTAGAAGATGTCTCATGTGCCCACAATGGCATCTCAAGTCTAAGAATCACAAGTGCTACTCAACCTGAGAAGATTTTTATTGACGCTGGTGTACCATCCATTAAGAATCTTCGGTGAGTCGTTCAGTGTTTATCCACTATAAACACCCACACGTCTATACTAGTCTCCAAGACTTATGGTTCATTGAGAAACCATTGGAATCATATATTCCAGTATACGACATGTACCGGTCTCAACGGGTTTACTATACTGACCAAGTAGTGTAAACCTTGACCAGGAACTGTCTGAGAATGACAACGTCATGATACGACTCAATGTCCGTTGCGACGCTTTTGCAACTGTACCATGACTAATCATTCTAAGGTCATTACGTCTTTACCATACAAAAGAATAGATTATATTATAGAAACTGCATATATTATTACTAATAATAATGTTTTACAGAAGTATTTAACAAAATACAACCGGGAATTGGCGCTCTGAGCACCAACCCCTACAAGGGCGACAAACAAACAGACACAACATCTGTCGCACTGCACTATCAATAATGCGACAATATATATCGCACTGATTCTAATACAGTGTGACTGTAGTGTGACAGATGTTGTCGCACTATAAAAAAGATTACTTCATTCAAGTATATTAGGCATATATTCTAAGAGGCATTTTATCAAACAACTAGTCACGTGACAAAATAACAGCAAAACAACAAAATGAAAGAGACATATTGTGTTATCAGTGCGACAAATAGTGTGACAACATATGTCGCACTGCACTATCAACTCTGCTACACCTTAAACCTTAAACTATTGCATACTTAGATTGGATTCGTCATAAGGTGATACTAGGGTCTAGGTGTGGGCCCAGTCATGGTTGGTTAGGTCCTACATAACATGACGGTTCACAAATCGTCATAAAAAGTCCTTTAAAACCGTCATAAAAGTGTATTTTGTAGTAGTGGGGCTTTATCCCTGATCGTGATATGATCTAATGATAAATAATAAATCATTAACAAAATAATAACACAAATCAAATACACATCAGTGAGATATAAATTAGGAATAAAAAAATAAAGGGAAATTTTCTCTCTCTCATAATTAATCCCATATTAATTATGTTCAAGTCATACGTCATCGGTGAATCTTCGGCAAGTGACCCATGAGATCCATGGATATGTTGGCAGTAAATCCGGTCATCGGAATATCCGAACACGTGCGTACCCAGTACCACATTCCTACCGATTTACAAGACATAGTTGGCTTCTAGCAAAGCACCGTGCCTACCCAATTCTCCCGAAATATTCTTTAAGGAATATATAATCTTTGCCAGGTGTAGTATACGTAGTATTGCGTATTCCGATCTAGTATCGATATCACATGCTAGGCCTAGGGCTGGAATTGTGTCTGCCCCGTACGAAGCATATATCGGATCTCTGGTAACTAGTCTCTATAATCGGATAATCATGACGTAGTCATATTATCCCGATGATTGCAGTACATAAAAGTACTAGTTATGTATCCTAAGTGATCATCATCTCCATATGACTGAAGTGATACTTCCATCTTGACATCACACCCAATACACTACGATTCTCAGTATACCAGAAGAGGCGTACACAGAACCTGTTAAAACCCCAGACGACCAAAACCAAAGTATACTGATTGTCGCAAGTATTAGCGATGCAAGACCAAATACACTTACCCTGATTCGGATTCCCATAAACACATAGTCATACTACCAATGGGATTCCGAGGGGTCTATCCAGAGCGAAGCTGTTTCCGTACCATCGGTAAACATAACCTCCTATTACACTTGCGTGAGTATCCAATACCCAAATATATGAGAACTATGTCGTTACGCTTCTATAACATGCAAAAGTGTAATACTAGTCAATTCCGCATTATCGATGTCCAGTCTCGATAATACTACGACTAGGGATATTTAATGATAAACCTTATGTGGATTAATACTGTCTCATATCTTATTAATCTGGTACTAATCATATGGACTTTTATCATTTATTATCCCGGTAATCCAATTACAAATGAAAAAAGAGCAATTTCCTTTGTCACATTGTTTATTTGTACAACATCATGTTCTGTATAAATAGTGATTATGGGTCATAATTGTCCAACAATCTCCCACTTCGCCTATAGCCAATCACTCAAGTGTCCTACACCTGAACTGTGTACTGGTGGCTCAAACTTCTGCTGAGAAACAGCTTTCGTCAGCGGATTTGCAATGTTATCATCTGATGCGTTTTATTCGATCATCATATCGCCACGATGTATGATTTGACGAATCAGATGAAATAGTCGAAGTATATACTTGGATCATTGATGAGACCCTAGTTCCTTAGCCTGTGCTGTAGCCCAGCTCAACTGCTAACAGAACTATACCTAATCCAATTTGGATTATATAGATCCAAAATTGCTTCTTTTGCTGCCTCAGCTGTAGCAATGTCCCGCTTTTATTAATTATTCGGCAACAGTATCTTTCTTGGAAGATTTCCAGCTCATTGTTCCATTATTCAAACTATATACGTACCCTTATTGTGACTTACAATCGTTTTTATCGGTTTGGAAACTTGCAACGGTGAACCTAGTCACTTCAAGTTCTCATTCCATCTTTTAAGAATGCATCCTTAGTTCTTCTAAGATACTCAAGGATGTTCTTAACATCAATCCAGTGACCATCACCTGGATCAGCCTTATAGCGTCTACATGTGCTAAAAGCATATGTGACATCAGGTCACATATATTCAAAAACGTACGAGCTTTTGGACGGTTGTCAGCAGCTTTCTAGATCTATCCCAGTAAATCTTTATTCCTAAAATAAAGCCTGCTTCTCCCAGGTATTCCATGAAGAATTTTAATGAAAGCCAAGCTTTCACCGATTGTATTATGGGAATGTTATTGCTAAGAAGCAATACATTATCAACTTATAGGACATTTATTGTCATTGCGCTCCCACTAACCTTCTTATACACACAAGAATCATCTTCATTTTGAATTAAATCATATACCATTATGATTACATCAAAACGCTGGTTCTAAGAACGCAATGCTTGCTTCAATCCATAAATGGATCGATTTAACTTGCAAACCTTGTTTGCATATTTTTGGCATGACAAAACCGTCAGGATGTTATAAACATCCTCCAAAAGGTTTCCGTTAAGGAAAGCGATTTTGACGTCCATGTGCCATATTTCATAAATGAAACATGCAACATTAGCAAGCATTATCCAAATGGACTTAATCATGGCAACATGTGAAAAAATTTCGTTGTAGTCAACACTATGTCATCGACCATACCCTTTCTGTACAAGTCTAACTGTGTACATTTGTATGTTGTCATCCATGTATATCTTCCTTGAAGACTCATATAGTACCAATAGGCACAATGCCTTCTGGTACATCAACCAGTGTCCAAACTTTGTTGGTATACATGGAATCCATTTCGAACTTCATGGCACTTTGTCATAAAAGGAGTCGATACCTTGTATCACTTCCTCATACGTAGCCAGTTCGTCTTCCTCAATAAGTTTAATATCTACATGAGGTGAGATCAGAAACCCATACTTCCCAGGTTGTTTTCTGACTCTCTCCGACCTACGCGGTTCTTATGTATTCAAAGATTATTGGTACAGTTTCATCCCTTATGAACTATTGGTGTTCCGTGAGGACTCGGTGCCTGGAACAGTATTACTCTGATTTTCATCGAGTTTTACTTTCCTCACACTTACCACTGCATATAGGAATTCCTCTTAGGAAAAACCGCATGGTGAGAAACAATTACATTGTTCTCTTGTGAGTTGTATAAGTATTATACTTTAATTTCCCAATGACAACCCATAAATAGGCACTTATCCGATTTGGGTTCTAGTTTGACATCATCCAAACATATGCCCAGCATTCCCAATCTTCAGTGCCCAGCATTCCCAAAGAAACCCGATTTCTTTCCTGTTCATATCTAATATGAAGTCTGTCTAACAGATTTTCATGGAACCTTATTCAAAATAAGTATTGCACTGTTAAATGTGTATCCTCAGAAGGAAATTGGTAGCTCAGTGTGACTCATCATTAACCTTACCATGTCCAACAAAGTTCGGTTTCTCTGTTCGGACACACCGTCAAATTGAGGTGTCCCGGGAGGAGTCCACTGTGAAAGAATACCATACTCTTTCTGGTAATCTTGAAACTCATATGTTTAAGTATTTTACACTATGGTCCGACCGTAATGTTTTTAATACTTTTATCGGTCTGTTTTCTTACTTCGTGTCGAAACCCTTTGAATTACTCAAAAGTTTATGACTTGTGTTTTATAAGATACACATAACCGTAACGTGATGCCACATCCGTAAGGGTTACGAAGTATTAATATCCATCTCTAGCCTAGCTAGACATGGGCCCACTTACGTCACCATGAACGAGGGGTAACAGATAGGTAGCATTTGCACTTTTACCAAGTAAAGGTGTTTAAGGCACTTTGCCTAATAAACTAGATTCGTAGACATCATTTGAATTAGAATCAAATACGTCCTAGTATACACTCTTCGAAAGTGTGGATATACCAGTCTTTTAATGTGTCCCAGACAACAATGCCACTTTTAAGTCTCAACAGATTTATAAAGTTTGAGCTTTTGTTTGTCATATTATATATTTGAGATTCATTTATATTCTAAATATAAATACTGTTATTCACATCTAATGTGTATATCTCAAAATCATCTTTATAAACAAAAAATCTAGTGTTATGGAAATAAAGGTATACCCGAAACAGGTTAAACTAGATACAGATATAATGTTCCTAGTCAAACTAGATACATTATAACAGTCTCCTAATTTAAGTACATGCCCAAAAGGGCAGTTCCAAAATTTAGGTTTCTACGACCAGAACAGCGACTTATGTCCTGTTTCCGACTCATAGGTCGATCTCAACTGAAGCCAGTTCCTACTAATCAGCAGATCCCGCACATCAATATATATATTTATGTACCACATCCAGTATCCAATTTTAAAACCAGGAGTGGACATGTTTATAATAAACATACCTGAAGTCGGAGCCTTGCCCGTCTTCTATTCCTTCATGTCTGCCTTTGTCCATACGGTAGTCACGCTTCCAGTGACCCCGTTTGCCATAATTTAGGCAGACATCTTGGGATATGTCATTTGTCTTCCCAGAAGACAGTGACGATTTAGCATTGCCCTTTTCTTCTCACCCCAGAAGCCTTCGGCCAAGCCTTGGCCTTTTGGGATGTCAAAGTAAGATGCGTCTTGCGCTTCTTGCCCTTTTGCAAGCTCTGGCTGTGTCTCCTTGAGCATAGCCATTAACTCTCCAAGAGTTATCTTTTTCAATCAGTACTTCTAAGATCTAAGAATAGATCTATGAAGATCCTTCAATTTCAATATCATACTATAATGATCTAATCCTTAGTTCTGACGAAGAAATTAAGGAGTCTTTGCGGCAAGCATAAGGGATTGAGCATTAAAGTTATCATCACCATGAGTCTTCCAAAGCTCATGCTCCACTATTTGCTCAACTCCGGGCTCAAACCCGAGATGTCACTCTATCAAATAAAGTAACTTCTCGGCTCCCAAGACTATCCTGATGTTCTATTCCAAATTTGAAAATTGAAGCCGCTTAAAGACATTTTCACCCATGATTATGTTTTAAACGCTAATCTTTCAGTTATCTTGATTCCAATAGTCCAACTATCCAATCAACGATTTCAGGTACAATCGAATATAATGATTACAATAGTCTAACTATATAATCAACTACTATTTGATTGGTTAAATTCAAATATATTTGATTACTATAATCCAATTATATAATCAACTATAAATGAAGTAGTTTGAATACAGTCCAACTGTTTATTTAAAACAACAATTGAATATTAGTCCAACTAATATATATATATATATATATATATTTTAATGACGAAAAATGAAAAGAGCGCATATTGGCAAGTATCTAAACGAAATTGTAATTTTAATACTTGCCTCCCAATATTTTTTGACGAGCCTCTAACCCTGTGTGGATTACTCGGGAAACCTAGTTTCCTAGTGGGCTAGGTGTTGGTTTCTAAAGTTGTCCCAAGATCATTCAAGCATAAAAAAATTTGAATACAATAAAGAAGTATGGCGGAATCATACTTACAATGAACGGATTATGGAAGTGTTGAATTCAAAAATTTCTTCTCCAAGTTTCGGCCAAGGTGGTCTTTGATGAAGATGAACAGGCTCCAAGCTTTGAGAGGATTCCAAGCTCTTAGATTGGTTTCCCTATTACCTTTGTATGATTCCTTGTTGGTGTTAGCCTTAGATGATTTGCAACAAATCTTCTTCTTCCTCCTTTAAGCTCACGTCAAATGGAAGAAAATTGGAGAGAGTTTTACTTCAAAAGTGGCGTGAATAAGAGAATGAAGTGTGTTGACTTAATAAATTTGATTTCAAAAATCAAATAAAAAAGGATTTACCAAAGTTTTGGTAAAAGTCTTACACAAGCCATCAAGTTTGAGTGTTAAGCACTCCATCATCATTCCATCACCTAAAACCATCACCAAAAAGGTAAAAGGTTGACAAGTGATGTGACATGATGTGACTTATGGGCCCCATTTGATTCAAAATGCGAGTGGGCCCGCAAACACTCCCGGGCTCGGGTTCGCTAATTCCAAATTAACGAACTTTTCCGTTGCGACGTAATTAAATCAAATTTAATTAAATAATTATGTCAAGCAAAATCACTATTCACGTCGCTAGCGAATTAATTCTAAATTAACTCGTTTGCCCGAATTAAAATCTAATTTTAATTCCGCGTCGAAATCTAATTTCGTTTAATATATCGAATATATTATTTTATCGAATATTTCCGAATTAATCGTTCTCTCTCTTTAATAAGTATTTTATCCTAGATGAAATCTCTCCGTAATTAATCCCAGATTAATTATGCTCGAATCATACGTCATCGGTGAATCTTTGGGAAGCGACTCAAGAGATCCCTGGATGTGTTGGCAGTAAATCTGGTCGTCGGACTATCCGAACACGTACGTACCTCGTACTATGTTTTTACCGATTTACGAGACATGGTTGGCTTCTAGCAAAGCACCGTGCATGCCCAATTCTCCAGAAATATTCTTAATGGAATATATAATCTATGTCAGGCGTAGTATACGTAGTATTGCGTATTGCGATCCAGTATCGGATGTCACATGCAAGGCCTGGGGCTGGAATAGTGTCTGCCCCGTACGAAGTATATATCGGATTACAAACAACTAGTCTCTTTAAATCGGATAATCATGACCTTGTCATATTATCCCGATGGTTGCAACCATTTAGAGTACCAGTTCTGTATCCCTGCGTGATCATCATCTCCATATGACTGAAGTGATACTTCCTTCTTGACATCACATCCAATACACTATAATTCTCAATAAACCCAGAAGAGGCGTACACAGAATCTGTTAAAGTCCCGGACGACCAAAACCAAAGCGTATTGATTGTCGCAAGTACTAGCGATGTAAGTCTCAGGTTAAGACCAAATACACCTACCCTGATGCGGATTCCCATAGACACATAGTCATACTACCAATTGGATTCTGCAGGGTCTATCCAGAGCGAAGCTGTTTCCGTACCATCGGTAAACACAACCTCCTATCACACTTGCATAAGTATCCAATACTTAAATACATGAGAATTATGTCGTTACGCTTCCATAACACGCACAAGTGCGATACTAGTCTATTCCGCATTATCGATGTCCAGTCTCGATAATACTACGACTATGGATATTTAATGATTAAAACTTTATGGATTGATACTGTCTCATATCTTATAATCCGGAACTAATCATACGGACTTTTATCATTTATATATTTCAGTAATCAAATTACAAAATGATAAAATACAATTTCCATTGATACATAATTAATTTGTACAAAAACCACAATGTCTTTTACAAAGAGTGACACTATGGGTCATAATTGTCTAATAATCTCCCACTTGGCCTATAGCCAGTCACTCAAGCATCTAATACCTGAACTATGTACATGTCGCTCAAACTTTTGTTGAGGAATGGCTTTCGTCAGCGGATCTGCAATGTTGTCATTTGATGTGACCTTCTCGATCTTCACATCGCCACGATGTATGATCTCACGAATCAGATGGAAACTTCGAAGAACATGCTTGGATTGTTGATGAGATCGCGGTTCCTTAGCATGCGCTATAGCCCCGTTATTGTCACAATATAATGGAAAGGGCTTAGCTGCTAACAGAACTACTCCTAATCCAATTAAGAATTTACGGATCCAAACTGCCTCTTTTGCTGCTTCAGTTGCAGCAATATACTCCGCTTCTGTTGTTGAATCGGCAACAGTCTCTTGCTTGGAAGATTTCCAGCTTACTGCTCCGTTATTCAAACAAAATATGAAACTAGATTGTGACTTGCAGTCGTCTTTATCGGTTTGGAAACTTGCATCGGTAAACCCAGTTACCTCAAGTTCTCCATATCCATAGATTAAGAAAGCATCCTTAGTTCGTCTAAGATACTTAAGGATATTCTTAACCGCCATCCAGTGACTTTCACCTGGATCGGCGTGATAGCGACTACACATGCTTAAAGCATACGAGACTTCAGGTCGCGTACATATCATGGCATACAAGATCGATCTGACTGCCGAGGCGAACGATATTCGACTCATGTTGTCTCTCTCATATTGAGTTTTAGGACACATGTCCTTAGATAGAGTAACGCCATGTGACACTGGCAACAGTCCCCTCTTGGACCGATCCATGTTGAATCTCTTCAACATTTTGTCAATGTACGTGCTCTGGGAGAGTCCAAGTAGCTTTCTAGATCTATCCCGGTAGATCTTTATTCCTAGAATAAAGGCTGCTTCTCCCAGATCTTTCATGGAGAATTTTAATGAAAGCCAAGCTTTCACCAATGTGAACATGGGAATGTCATTGCCAATAAGCAATACATCATCAACGTAAAGGATAATGAATGTCAGTGCACTCCCACTAACCTTCATATATACACAAGGATCATCCTCGTTTTGAACA
Source organism: Zanthoxylum bungeanum (assembly GCA_019454045.1). Classification (NCBI taxonomy): domain Eukaryota; kingdom Viridiplantae; phylum Streptophyta; class Magnoliopsida; order Sapindales; family Rutaceae; genus Zanthoxylum; species Zanthoxylum bungeanum. The sequence goes on along the minus strand of SKCR01029328.1, from coordinate 19,867 downwards.
AAATCATATTATTTTATGATCTCATCAAAACGTTGGTTCCAAGAACGCGATACTTGCTTCAATCCATAAATGGATCGATTTAACTTACAAACCTTGTTTGCAAGTCTTGGTATGATAAAACGGTCAGGCTGTTGCATATAAACATCCTCCAAAAGGTTTCCGTTAAGGAAAGCGGTTTTGAAGTCCATCTGCCATATCTCGTAATCGAAATATGCAGAAATAGCAAGTATTATCCTAATGGATTTAATCATGGCAATGGGTGAAAACATTTCGTCGTAATCGACACCATGTCGTTGACGATACCCTTTCGCTACAAGCCTAGCTTTGTACGTTTGTACGTTGCCATCCATGTCAGTCTTCTTCTAGAAGACCTATTTGCAACCAATAGGCTTTACGTCTCCTGGTGCGTCAACCAGTGTCCAAACTTGGTTGGTGTACATGTAATCCATTTCGGAATTCATGGCATCTTGCCATAATCCGGAATCGATACCTTGTATCACTTCCTCATACGTAGCCGGCTCGTCTTCCTCAATAAGATTAATATCCACATGAGGTGTATCAGAAACCATACCTCTCAGGTTGTTTTCTAACTCTCTCCAACCTATGCGGTCCTTGTGTATTCGAAGATTGTGGTACAGTCTCATCCCTGATGGACTGTTCATGTTCCGTTAAGGATTCTGTGCCAGGAACAATATAACTCTGATTTTCATCGAGTTCTACTTTCCTCCAACTTATCACTGCATTTAGGAATTCCTTCTCAAGGAAAACCGCATGTAGAGCAACAAATACTTTGTTCTCTTGTGGGTGATAGAAGTAATATCCTTTGGTTTCCCTAGGATATCCTACAAATAGGCATTTATCCGATTTGGGTTCAAGTTTGGTACCTTCCAAACGTTTGACGTATGCCCAGCAACCCCAAATCTTCAGGAATGAGAAACCCGGTTTCTTTCATGTCCATATCTCATACGGAGTTTGTTGAATAGACTTTGACGGAACCTTATTCAAAATAATTATTGCACTGTTCAATGCATATCCCCAAAAGGAAATAGGTAGCTCTGTGCGACTTATCATAAACCTTACCATGTCTAACAAAGTTTGGTTTCTCCGTTCGGACACACCGTTTAATTGCGGTGTTCCTGGAGGAGTCCACCGCGAAAGAATACCAAATTCTTTCAAGTAATCAAGAAACTCATTGCTCAAGTATTCGCCACCACGGTCTGACTGTAATGTCTTAATACTTTTGCCGTTCTATTTTTCTACTTCGTGTCGAAACTCTTTGAATTTCTCAAAAGTTTCCGACTTGTGTCTCATAAGATACACATAACCATAACGCGATGCATCATCCGTAAGGGTTACGAAGTATTCATATCCACCTCTAGCCTAGCTAGACATGGGCCCACAAACGTCACTATGAACAAGGGCTAACAGTTCGGTGGCACGTGCACCTTTACCGCTAAAAGGTGATTTAGGCATTTTGCCTAATAAACAAGATTCACAGACGTCATATGAATTTGGATCAAATCCTTCCAAGTACCCACTCTTCGAAAGTGTGGATATACGTGTCTTGTTTATGTGTCCCAGACGACAAAGCCACATATAAGTTTCATCTTTGTTACTTAAGCCTTTTGTTTGTTACATTATATGTTGAGATTGATTTATATTCAAAATATAAAGACCATTATTTGCATCAGCTGTGCAAATTTCTATATCATTTTTATACATAAAACACCCAGTGTTTCTAAATACAAAAGTATACCCGCATTAAGTTAACATAGATACAGAAATAATATTCCTAGTCAAACTAGGTACAAAATAACAGTTTATAAGTTCAAGTACATGCCCTGAGGGCAGTTCCAAAACATAAGTGCCCACGGCCAAAACGGCAACTCGAGTCCGATTTCCAACACGGAGGTCAATCTCTCCTGAGGCCAGTCTCCTGCTAATCCGCAGATCATGCACATCAGTACATATATGAGTTCCACAACCATAATCAAAAATCCAATTTTTAAAACTAATTGTAGACATGTTTATTTCTATAACAAACATACCTGAAGCCGGTGCCTTGCCCGCTTTGATTTCCTTCATGTGTGCCTTGTACTCGCGGCAGTCACGCTTCCAGTGACCCCGCTTCCCGCACTGCAGACATACATCTTGGGATTTGTCCTTGTGTTTCCCATAACCCTTTGACGATTTGGCCTTGCCCTTCTTCTTATGCTTCTTCTTCTTAACACCTCCAGTCGCCTTGGGCCAAGCCTTTGGAGTCTGAGATGTTGAAGCATAGTGCGCCTCGCGCTTCTTGCCCGTAAGGAGCTCATTTTCTTCCTCACGCAGAGTGGACATCAACTCTCCAAGATTTTGGTCTTGGTTCAACATGTTGTAGTTCATGATGAACCCACTCCAAGTGTCGGGGAGAGATTGTAGGATCAAATCCACTGAAGTCTCAGCCTCGAAGACTATGCCCATCTGTCTGAGCTGCTCAATGTCAGCAATCATCTGTGAGACATGGTGCTCAACAGACGTACCCTCTGACATGCGAGTGCAGAAGAGCTTCTTCTGCAACTCGTATATTTGCGATCTAAGGTTAGATCGGTGGAGATCGTGCAACTTCGCCAATGACTTTGGAAAGCTTCGTAATCGATGTCGATGGATAATAAGTGATCTTGACTTTGGCCAACAAATCACAACTTGGACAAGACGCACGATATGCAACAAAGCCTTCATGATTCAAACACATCCGCGATGGACAAAGGTCTTGACTTTGGCTAACAAACTAGTGCCAATCTTGGATCTTGAGTAAGAATCACTCAATGGAAGGAAAACGCTTAATATTTTATTGAGGGTTTTTTTTCGCGTAAATTGGCAACCAATTTATTATCTTTGTTAGGTCTCATCATACACCCTTAAGCATGCATTCTAAAAGCATAATAAGGCGCGAAAATAAATTAATAACGATATGCAGATGAATATCTCACAGATTGTTCCTAGAACAAATCACTCCATTTCCTCTCCCCGGCTAGCACTATTCCTACTTCTACCCAATTACATAATACAATAAGAGAAACCTCATTAACATTGAGGGGAATTATGTGAGAAGAGAAATACAAAGAATCAGGAGAGATAAGGCTGGACACGCAGGTCCAATTTAATAAATTCTAAATTTACAACAATTTCCAAAATTGCCCTTCCCTTCTAATATCCATCTGATAAACGTTATTCATTCAACACATCCATGTATTCACACAAAGCATGTTATTCAATCAATCTAATCCAATTAATTAATCTTGAATAAAGTGATCATCCAATGTTCAAACAACGATTTGATTTTGTGCGAGTCCAACTCGTTTGAGAATAAGTACTCAAAGTACGAATTCTTGAATTATATCAAACTACAATTTAAATCTAATTTAATTCGTATTCAATACTAATTCTATATTTAATTCCAAATTAAATAACTACACTTTTTAATATGCCTTTACGACTTAGATTCCAAATCTAATCTAAATGGGTCTCAAAGCCCAATTAACATCCAATGTAGTTTAATTAAAGTCCAATGGGCTTTCAATTAATTTCTTAAGGCATGGACTAGTGGGCTAGGTGTTGGTTTCTAAAGTTGTCCCAAGATCATTCAAGCATTAAAAAAATATGAATACAATAAAAAAGTATGGCGGAATCATACTTACAATGAACGAATTATGGAAGTGTTGAATTCAAAAATTTCTTCTACAAGTTTCGGCCAAGGTGGTCTTTGATGAAGATGAACAAGCTCCAAGCTTTGAGAGGATTCCAAGCTCTTAGATTGGTTTCCCTATCACCTTTGTATGATTCCTTGTTGGTGTTAGCCTTAGATGATTTGCAACAAATCTTCTTCTTCCTCCTTTAAGCTCACGTCTAATGGAAGAAAATTGGAGAGAGTTTTACTTCAAAAGTGGCGTGAATAAGAGAATGAAGTGTGTTGACTTGTTAAATTTGATTTCAAAAGTCAAATAAAAAAGGATTTACCAAAAGTTTTGGTAAAAGTCTTACACAAGCCATCAAGTTTGAGTGTTAAGCACTCCACCATCATTCCATCACCTAAAACCATCACCAAAAAGGTAAAAGGTTGACAAGTGATGTGACATGATGTGACTTGTGGGCCCCACTTGATTCAAAATACGAGTGGGCCCGCAAACACTCCCGGGCTCGGGTTCAATAATTCCGAATTAATGAACTTTTCCGTTGTGACGTAATTAAATCAAATTTAATTAAATAATTATGTCAAGTAAAATCACTATTCACGTCGCTAGCGAATTAATTCTAAATTAACTCGTTTGCCCGAATTAAATTCTAATTTTAATTCCGCGTAGAAATCTAATTTCGTTTAATATATCGAATATATTATTTTATCGAATAATTCCAAATTAATCGTTCTATCTCTTTAATTAATATTTTATCCTAGATGAAATCTCTCCGTAATTAATCCCAGATTAATTATGCTCGAATCATACGTCATCGGTGAATCTTCGGGAAGCAACTTAAGAGATCCCTGGATATGTTGGCAGTAAATCTGGTCGTCGGACTATCCGAACACGTACGTACCTCGTACTATATTTTTACCAATTTATGAGACATGGTTGGCTTCTAGCAAAGCACCGTGTCTGCCCAATTCTCCAGAAATATTCTTAATGGAATATATAATCTATGTCAGGCGTAGTATATGTAGTATTGCGTATTGCGATCCAGTATCGGATGTCACATGCAAGGCCTGGGGCTGGAATAGTGTCTGCCCCGTACGAAGTATATATCGGATTACAAGCAACTAGTCTATTTAAATCGGATAATCATGACCTTGTCATATTATCCCGATGGTTGCAACCATTTAGAGTACCAGTTATGTATCCATGCGTGATCATCATCTCCATATGACTGAAGTGATACTTCCTTCTTGACATCACACCCAATACACTACGATTCTCAATAAACCGAGAAAAGGCGTACATAGAACCTGTTAAAGTCCCGGACGACCAAAACCAAAGCGTATTGATTGTCGCAAGTATTAGCGATATAAGTCTCAAGTTATGACCAAATACACCTACCCTGATGCGGATTCCAATAGACACATAGTCATACTACCAATGGGATTCTGCGGGGTCTATCCAGAGCGAAGCTGTTTCCGTATCATCGGTAAACACAACCTCCTATCACACTTGGATAAGTATCCAATACTTAAATATATGAGAACTATGTCGTTACGCTTCCATAACACGCATAAGTGCGATACTAGTCTATTCCGCATTATCGATGTCCAGTCTCGATAATACTACGACTAGGGATATTTAATGATTAAACCTTTATGGATTGATACTGTCTCATATCTTATAATCCGGAACTAATCATAAGTACTTTTATCATTTATATATTTAAGTAATCAAATTACAAAATGATAAAAGGTAATTTCATTGCTACATAATTAATTTGTACAAAAACCACAATGTGTTTTACAAATAGTGACGCTATGGGTCATAATTGTCTAACAATAGGATCCCGTTAAATAACACACAACCTTGACTTTGGCCAACAAGTTGTATGAAACTTAACTAGGTAGATCTCTAAGATCAATTGGATCCCATCCAATTCATAGATCCAGTAGGTGGACTTCCAAGTCCGAAACATATATCCAATATATGTCAATATATCCGATATAATCCCTAACCTTTTTCCTCTGAATCAACTAAGCCTTAGCTTTGGCTCAACAAGCTTAATGAAACCAGTTAAGCGTGACCCATTGACAGTGGGAAAGCTTCGTAATCGAGGCCGATGAACAAGAAGTGACCTTGACTTTGGCCAACAAATCACAACTTGGCCAAGGCGTACGATATGGTACAAAGCTTTCATGATTCAAACACATCCGCGATGGACATTGATCTTGACTTTGGCCAACAAACCAATGGCAATCTTGGATCTTGAGAGAGAATCACTCAATGGAAGGAAAAATGTTTAATATAAAATGAGGGTTTTTGTCGCGATTTGGCAACCAATTTATTATCTTTAATTGGGTCTCATCATACACCCTTAAGCATGCATTCTAAAAGCATAATAAGGCGCGATAAAATTAATAATTATATGCGGATAGATATTTAACAAATTATTCCTAGAACAAATCTCTCAGTTTCCTCTCCCCGGCTAGCACTATTCTTACTTCTACCCAATTACATAATACTTCTAAAGAAACCTCATTAACATTGAGGGGAATTAGTGAGAAGAGAATTACAAAGAGTCAAGAGATAAAGGCTGGACACGCAGGTCCAATTTAATAAATTCTAAACTTATTACAACAATTTCCAAAATTGCCCTCACCCCATCTAATATCCATCCGATATACATTATTCATACAATACATCCATGTATTCACACAAAGCATGTTATTCAATCAATCTAATCCAATCAATTAATCTTTGAATTAAGTGATCATCCAATGTTCAAACAACGATTTGATTTGCGCGAGTCTAACTCGTTTAAGAATAAGTACTCAAAGTGCGTATTCTTGAATTATATCGAACTATAATTTTAAATCTGATTTAATTTGTATTCAATACTAATTCTTATTTAAATCCAAATTAAATAATTACACTTTATTAATGCGCCTTTTAGACTTAGATTCTAAATCCAATCTTAATGGGTCTCAAAGGCCCAATTAACATCCAATGTCAATTTAATTAAAGTCCAATGGACTCTTAGTTAATTCTTAAGACATGGGCTTTGGCCAATATGGGTCAAACCCAAATGCCAAGGCCCAATAAAGGAATCACCTTATTTGCCATAAAATTAATTTCGGCCCATTAGGCCCAATTAAATTTGAAATGACCCATTTATTATATTTGGACTTAACGGAATGGTTTTAGGCCCAAATTGAATCCAATCCAATTGTCTTAAACCAACTTGGCCAAACCAAGCCCATAAGGCCCAAATATAACATCAATAGCCCAATTCCAAATTAAAGACTAATTTATTAAATTACAATATTCCAAATATCATAATTTTTAATTAAAGTGTATGGCCATAATTAATTAGTTAAATTAACATTTCCAAAACACCAATTTAATTAATTAACCATGCTTAATCATTATCAATTCATGTCCAACATAATTGAAGCAAAATCAATCCCAACAAGCTTTCAATAGCTCACGGCAATATGGATATTTTTTCATCAATTTTGATTTCAATCCAATTAAATCACAAATCAATATATCCAAGCATTTTAAACACATCCAATGGTCTAAAAATCAAAATCACCATGAGTTTAGGGTTCATCACATTTTCGGCCAAGCATATGGAATTAGGGTAAAATTTATCCAATTCATTTTCTCAATTCCTAAGATGCACAAATCTAATTTAACATCATCCAAGCTCAACCAAATCATCAATTTGAAGAAATCATGCTCAAATCACAAAATCCCAAATTAAATATATATAAACCTAAGTTCATTTCATGCTTAATTTTGGCTCTGATACCATTGTTGGGTTCTCTAAGAACAAATCCAGGATCAATTAAGCATAAAATAAGTGAATACTCGAAGTAAAAATGCGGAAAAATACTTACAACGATCGGTTGGATGGATGTGTTGAGAACAAAAATTTACCTCATTTGAAGTTGCTTCAAGCTCTCATTTGATTGTATGTTGAGCTCCAAGCTTAATGAATGAATTCCAAACTCTTGGGAATGGTTTCCATATCACCTTGGATGACTCTTTGATGTGCTAGCAATGGAGAGTTTTGCAACAAAAAATCCCTTTTTTTTCTTCTTACAACTCTCGGCAATGTGAGAAGCAATGAGAGATGGAGAGAGTCACGATTTTTGTGTGTGATGAGAGAGTGAGATGAGTTTCCAATTTTGTTTAATGTATTATTGATTTCAAAAATCAAAATCATTTACAAAATCAAGTTGGTAAAAAGTCTTTCACAAGTCTAAGTTGTGTAATTTACAAGTTACCAACCACTACCAACTTCTATCAACATAAAGTGATAAAGTTGACTAGTGATGTGACTAGGTATGGGCCTCACTTTGATTCAAAATCTGAGTGGGCCCACGAACACATTCCGGGCTCGGGTTCATTAATTCCGAATTAACGAATTTTCCGTTGCGACGTAATTAAATCAAATTTAATTAAATAATAATGCATTGCAAAATTATTACGAAAGTCGCTCGCGAATTAATTATAAATTAATTCGTTCGCCCGAATTAAAATCCAATTTTAATTCCGCTTTGAAATCTAATTTCATTTAATATATCGAATATATTATTTAATCGATTAATTCCAAATTAATCGTTCTCTTTCTTCTTTTCAATTTTTATCCGAGATAAATTCTTTCCGTAATTAATCCTATATTAATTTTCTATCTCTCATAATTAATCCCAGATTAATTCTGTTCGAGTCATACGTCATCGATGAATCTTCGGGAAGCGACCCATGAGATCCCTAGATATGTTGGTAGTAAATCCGGTCGTCGGAATATCCGAACACGTGCGTACCCGGTACCGCATTCCTACTGATTTACAAGACGTGGTTGGCTTCTAGCAAAGCACCGTGCCTACCCAATTCTCCAGAAATATTCTTTAAGGAATATATAATCTTTGTCAGGCGTAGTATATGTAGTATTGCGTATTGCGATCCAGTATCGATATCACATGCTAGGTCTAGGGCAGGAATTGTGTTTGCCCCGTACGAATCATATATCAGATCTCTGGTAACTAGTCTCTATATAGGATAATCATGACCTAGTCATATTATCCCGATGACTGCAGTACATAATAGTACTAGTTCCGTATCCTACGTGATCATCATATCCATATGACTGAAGTGATACTTTCATCTTGACATAACACCCAATACACTACGATTCTAAGTATACCCATAAGAAGCGTACATAGAACCTGTTAAAGCCCCGGACGACCAAGACAAAAGTATATTGATTGTCGCAAGTATTAGCGATGCAAGTCTCAGGTTAAGACCAAATACACCTACCCTGATTCGGATTCCCATAGACACATAGTCATACTACCAATGGGATTCCGAGGGGTCTATCCAGAGCGAAGCTGTTTCCGTACCATCGGTAAACAGAACCTCCTATTACACTTGCATGAGTATCCAATACCCAAATATATGAGAACTATGTCGTTACGCTTCCATAACACGCACAAGTGTAATACTAGTCTATTCCGCATTATCGATGTCCAGTTTCGATAATACTACGACTAGAGATATTAATGATTAAACCTTACGTGGTTTAATATTGTCTCATATCTTATTAATCCGGTAATAATCATATGGACTTTTATCATTTATTTATCCCGGTAATCCAATTAAAAATGATAAAAGAGCAATTTCCTTTGTCACATAGTTTATTTGTACAACAACACCATGTTCTGTACAAATAGTGATGCTATGAGTCATAATTGTCCAACAGGTTTAGCACGGGTTTGCCATTACCAAACCTGCACCCGCATAAGTAAATAAATTACCAAACTCGTATCATACCCGCTGCGGATTTTAATTTTCAAGACCAACCTGCACCCGCATATAAAAATAAATTACCAAACCGGCACTGTTACCCATCGAATTTTTTGTGGGTTTTTAAAATATTGAATTCTCTTGTGCTCTTAACAATACAATCTTTTTAATTAAACATTGATATTTTTTCATAACATACAAAAAAGAAAGTATTTGACAGTTTTCAAATTATGATTTATAATATCAAATTTATATCATCACAAAATTACATCTATGAATCACTAGTTGAATATCCCTAATTATGTTAAATTCATATCATCAAAGTTGTTGAATCATGACCAGAAACAATTCAAAAATATTAAGAGAGGGCAATTCAAAAATTGTAAGTTAGTGAGTCCTTTTAAATGAGGGATTTTTTACCCTAAAAATATAAAACAAAAAAATTAAGCTTGCGGGTAGCGGATACCCGTTGCGGGTATCTGCTGGTTTTGCTTAATTACCAAATCTGCAACATGTTTTGTTTTAAATTACCAAACATGCTTAAATATTTACCAAATCCTACCCATTACGGGTGAGTTTTTACGAATTTGCGGGTTTGTGGGCGAAATTGTGATGCCTAATACTTGTCTCTTGGTGAGTTTAGGTGGGCTTAAACTATAATATTTAATTCGATTTCTACATCGTTGATTCTTCTTTATCACAAATATATTACGAATTAAAATTTATTGTTAAGCTAAATTTATATTAAATATTATATTAATCCCGAAAACAATGGGACCCATGTGAATCCAGGTTAGAGTCTTAATCTGATAAATACCGCCTGACTTTTATTCAAAGTTGGAAATTAGAAAATTATGTACATGTTGATAGAAACCCTTCAAATTTGACTTATTAGACAATGCAAAATAGTCTAATATTTCTATTTCCATTATTTTTCCAATTTAATACACAAAAGTCAAAACAAATATCCCTCGAAGTTACGAGGCAACTTCAATTATCATAGAAAAATACACAATTAACGTAAAGATAAGAAGCTACCACGCATAATCTTCACCGAAACAATATGACAAAGCAACCGTGTCAAATTCGACACGGCCATTGCCTCAATATATAAATACCCTTTAGCTTCTCCTTCAACAACATAATAATTAATTCACTCATTCTCTTTATTTGTTCTTGCTATTCAAAATTAAACAGCTTAGCTAATTTCTTCACTTGTTATTCATGGCTGAACAACAAGCCCCTTTGAATGGAGCTTATTATGGGCCATCAGTACCACCACCAACGAAACACTACCACCGCCCCGGCCGCGGCGGAGGCTGCGGCTGCTGCTGCCTTTTCACCCTTTTAATCAAAATCATAGTCTCCGTCGTCATCATCCTCGGCCTTGCAGCCTTGATCATATGGCTCATATTCCGCCCCATTAACAAAGTCAAGTTCCACGTCACCGATGCCTCCCTTACCGAATTCAACCTCACATCAAACAACAACCTCAACTACAAGCTCTCCATTAACATCACCGTCAGAAACCCTAACAAAAAGATCGGAGTACACTACGACCGCATCGAAGCTAGGGCTTACTACGATGACAAGAGGTTAAAATCTGTCAGTTTGACTCCGTTTTACCAAGGACACAAAACGACCAGCGTTTTGAGTCCCGTTTTCGAAGGGCAGCAAGTTTTGCTTGGTGGTGCAATTAGAGATTATAATGAAGAAAAAACTGCTGGAGTTTTTAGCATTGATGTGAAGCTTTACTTGAAGGTTAGGTTCAAGTTGGGCAAAATCAAGACTCCTAAGTTTAAGCCCACCATCAAGTGTGACTTGAAGGTTCCGTTGGCTTCTTCTAATGGCAGATACGCTGGAAGGGCTGAAACTACTAAGTGCCATGTTGATTTCTGATCATCAGTGCTGTTGTTAATGATCTTAGTCTTGTTTGATTGAGTCTTCATGTATTATTATAATTTTTTTTTTTGGGTTTATTATTCTTTTGTTTTTTGGATTTTATACGGTTTCCTTCTTGTATGAGACTACACCTGCAACCTTTATGCAAATAAATAATGAGTTTATGATTTGATTTTTTTGGTTCTTGATGTTGATACATGTTTATGACTATGATATTTTGGTAGAATTTTCCATATTTTGATTGAACAAAAAATACGTAACCTAAAGTTATTCGATTAGAGGCCGAGTACGTAACTTAAATTGAAACAAGTCAAACACTACGCGGCTTTTGATGTGGCAATGATTTTAGATATCAAACAAATCTATATCACTTCCTCCCTTCTTTATTAAGTTTGAGATAAGGTGCATGCTTTTACCACACCACATCAACGTGGCAGATTTGATCGTTTTGGGGCTCATTGGCTCCGCCCTCGCCGATTTTTCATAATAAATCGTTAATTACATAAGAAGTCTCTTGTGTCGGGACTCGAAACTCAAGCACTTTAAACCATATAGGGGTTTAATGTGCATACCTAGTGTTGATGGTGTTTTCAGGCACTATGTTATTTAAGCAGCATGACAGGGGTAAAAAAGGTAATTCACTTCTCAGTCAAGATTATTAATGCCGACCCGACCACTATAGTCAACAGTAAGGGGCTGAGAACTTTACGGTTAGTGACCGAGCACTTGAGTTCAAGATGACCGGGCAATTATCAGGTCGATAGCAGCATTCTCAGTACAAAAGACTATTATGACCGACCACATGAAGACCGACCTCGTGAAAACCGAGCATAGGGCAAGACATGTTCGGGAAGATAAGGCATTATATCCATACAATATAAGATAATAAGTTATCCTACTTTCATGGGGTAAACTAGTAAGTCAATGTCCTAGTATGATAAAGGAAGTAAATGTAGTTTTTGACTAGGAATCCTTATGGGAAAGAGAAATTGTTTCAACTAGGAAACCCTTGTAAAAGAAGGAATCTGATTTCTGCACTATTATAAATAGGAGCGTAGAGTATGCTTAAGGGGATGAGAATAGAAAGAGAACCAATATCAGGATCAGAATCATTACCATCAGACTTGTAAGAAAACCAGAAGCAGAGCCGAGAAGCGTGTTTGAGCAATAAAAGTATCATCATTTTTGTGCCCGTGGACGTAGGTCGGACCAAGATCCGCCGAACCACGTTAAATCTCCTTGTCGATTGGCGTATTATCTGTCTTTTTCTAAGTTTGCTTTTGGTCCCCCATAACCAATCAAATTCACTATTGAGGGAGGATTGTCTCGGGAGTAATATTCCCATATTGTCCTGAGACCAAAATCAGCCGTCAACAGTTGGCGCCGTCTGTGGGGAACACAACAAAAAGCGGTTCGCGTAGTAAGACGATGGCAGAAGGCGGAAATCACCAATCGTTGGGGAATCCGGCCACAGATTGGATGAAGAAGATAGAAGAAAGCATAAGGAAGGACAGAGAGGATAATCAGGCCCTCCTAAAAACCATGATGGACCGACTAGAGAGAATGGAAGGGGGGAACAGCGAAAAGCCTGAAACCAGAGCTAATCAAAGAAGAGGAGAGATAGCAGATGGAAAGAGGGTTGTGGATACAAGTGAGGACGATGGACCTAGGAGGAGGGGGCCTTACGGGATAAAATCCATAGTTGTGGAAAAAGATTCACAAGCAGAGGACACATGGGAAGAAGAAGAAGAGAGACGTTTGACAGATTCCTCTTATGATAGTCTCCGCTACACTAGAAGAGGAGGCACAGAGTACGACGAGACTGTTCGGAAGATCCCAAAGCGTGAGGAACACCGCATCCGTGGCAACAGACATGAAGAAGATCGCAGAAGCGACAAGTGGGGGGCAAGCCTCAAAACAGATACAGGAGACGCCCGGGATGGCAAAGAGGAATCCCCCCTCACAAAATAAATAAAATCAGAAAAATTCCCGAAAAGGTTAAACATGCCGACCATGACGCCCTACAAAGGCCATACCGATCCAAAATCCCATATTGAGAGCTTTGTACTATTGATGGAGGTCCAAGGAATGACAGGGGAAGCCGTGTGAAAGGTATTCCCCCTAAACCTTGGGTGGATCCGCCATTCTATGGTATAGAAGTCTAGCCCCAGGGAGCATCGGTAGCTTTGCACAACTCAGAAATTCGTTCGTACGGCACTTCAAAGGGGCATGCGTCCCTAAAAAGACAATCTGCTCGGGGCTGGAGTTCGTTCCGCCGATGCCACTTCAATAATCGGCTCTGGGCTGGAGTTCGTTCCGCCGAGGCCCCTTCAACAATCGGCTCGGGGCTGGATTTCATTCCGCCGAGGCCTCTTCATCGGCTCGGGGCTGGATCTCGTTCCGCCGAGGCTGCTATACTATTCGACTCAGGGGTCGGGTTACGTCCCACCGAGTCCTGCTTATCGGCCTGGGGACAGAAGATTCCCCCAGGACCAAATGTCTCTTTAGCTCGGGGTCCTCAGAATATTCAGGGACATACTCGATGCATAGGATCCGTGAGAAGCATAGCACGGGGAGGGATGATACCCCCGTGGCGATTGCTTGCTCCAGTGTTACCGAACATAAGGAGGAATATGCCCTTAATGTTTCGAAACACTCTCTAATCCTCACTTACCCGATGTAATGGATCCGTGAGAAAGCATAGCACGAGGAGAGATGATGCCCTCGTGACGATTGCTAGCTCCAGTGATGTCGGACCTAAGGAAGAATGTGCCCTTAGTATCTCGGACACTCTTTGATCCATTCATCATTTGGATCCAAGAGAGGCGCAGCACATGGAGGCATTATGCCTGACCGGCGTAAACACACACGTATAACGCAAGCGCACGTATCGTTCAAGTAGTATAAAAATATCGATCCCACGAGGACTTAATATCTAATCTATTAATTTTATGAGGTCAAATAATTACTAGTATCTAACAGGTTGTTTGATTGATTTGAAATAGTGACGATTCTAAATTTAAAAACAAGTAAATAACATTGTTCGAAAGTAGATTTTAAGAAAATTTAATATTAAAAACTATCTAGGGTTGTGATTTCTTCCAATATCATTTTAAAGATGAAGTGGTTATCTTAAAGTTGGGTAATATATTGATTTATTAACCTGGAACACTAAATTATGTGTAAGCCTCTGTCGATGGTCAGACACAAATACCCAGTTTAACCCAATTGAACCATATGTCTATGTCAACCAAATTATCTGAATTCATTAAGTTTAAGTTCCAATTATGGCTACCCCCGCCCGACAGGTATATTCCTATCCTGTAAGGAAATCTATTAAAGGGTTATCTATCCTCAAGGAAGATCGTAGGCTATTAAGTCTAAGGTCTTAAACCTAAAATCCCTATGTCTAGTTCATTTTAGATTTACCAGTTCAATTTTATTAATGGCCAGTTAATGAAAAAGCATTAGGATTAAGACTCAATAAATAAACCTTTATATTACCCAAACTATAATTTAACCCCTTATAAACCGATGATATTGGATTTCATCACAACCCCAGATAACTGGCTTAGTTACGACACATATTTACAGGTAGTAAAAACTTAAATAAAATAAAAGACATAAAGTAAAATACTAAAAATTAAATACTGAAAAGTAAATTGCTGAAAAGTAAATTACTGAAAAGTAAATTGCTGAAAAGTAAATTGCTGAAAAGTAAATGGTGAAAGTAAATTGCTGAAAAGTAAATAAAGTAAAAGTACAATAAAAGAAAATGCTGAGGTAAAAGGATCCACTTTTATTACTTCTATTTTAGATATCTCCCTTAATATAATATATTAACTTTGCATGATAATTACCAACCAGCCATATAGGCGGTATCCAGATTAAGTCAAATTAATAATTAATTACCAACCGACCAATCAGGCGGTATCCAGTTTAGTCAGGTTAAAACCAATTTAAATAATTACCAACCGACCAATATGGCGGTATCCTCGTTAAGTCAGGTTTTAACTAGTTTATATATTATAATTAAGGGAGATTCATCTAAATATTAGTCATAAAAGTTTTACCTTTTACCCCAGCAAGGGGAGTTACCTCCTTATTACTGAAAAGTAAAAATTGAAAATTAAGAAAGAAAAGTACTGTGCGTAAAAGTAAATTGCGGAAAGTAAAAATTGAAAAGTAAAGAAAAGAAAGTGCGAAACCGGAAATTAATTACTGAAAGCTATAAATAAACAAATAAGATACAATCTTCTTAGTATTCTTAAGGAATTCCTTAGAAGAAAGTATGAATTTTACAAATGAAATGGCTTGGTATTTATAGGCAAAATTTTGCCTCCATCAAATCATCCACCAAATCAATTATTAATTGCTCCACTAATTGCTCCACTAATTGCTCCACCAAATCCATTATTAATTGCTCCACTAATCTCTTATCATGTTTGGTGATGATTTGATAATTTTTATTATTTATTTATTAATTTATTTTTTGCTTTGAAAATGATTGAAAGTGACTTTAATAATTACACACTACACACTTCTGGATGGTTCATCAATTTCGGGCATGAAATCTTCAGAATTCGAAATTATTTTGTCTTTCAAAGTTAAAGATCTTTGAGTCTTCGTTAATCTGGAACTTGAATCAGCTCAATCCGATATCTGAGTAAAAAGTTATGCCCAAAACACAACAGATGCGTAAAATTGAAATCTCCAAAACTGCACTTCGTCAAAACGCCCTTTCAAGTTTCCAATCTCCAAAATTAAAATATCAAGTCCAATAATTGCCCTTATTTGACCCATATTTCATCGTAAATGATTTCATTGAGACCCGATATTATTTTATCTGCAAAATAAAATAAAACACATCAAAACGTTCATCAAACCCGAGAAACTAAACAAAATATTAAGTAAAAGGGGCGGTAAATATTGATATATTTTCCGCTCATCACACCCCCAAACCTAACATTTTGCTAGTCCTCGAGCAAAAAAACAAAATAAAATTAAAATTAAACTAAGCCACTTTCGTAGGGATCACGGTTGCATTTAGCATATGCAACAAACCTTTAAACCCCTAGGTGTCCCTAGTGGACGAGTTGTAGTCTCGTGAGGGCTTACAGCAACGATACCCGCAAACGTTGTACAGAAGTAAAAAGTTAATAAAACTAATGCACACAAAAAGATATGAGAAAAGAGAATAAAGAAGTTAGTGACTAATCAGGTGAAACTTCTACTCAATGTTACTGGTTGTTTTGTTTTATTCTAAATTACTGAATAAGTAAATTCTCCGATTATTTTTACCATTCTTCATATACACAGCCAACAAAATATTAAACAACTCATTTTTTCCGACAACAGTCATAAGTGCAGTTGATAAGAGAGTAATATTTTTGTCCTAAAGTTCTATCAGATTTCACACCTTTTTGGAGCAATGGAATAATTTTTCTGATTTTTTTTTTATTTTTTCTTTGATTTGTTCTCTATTTTTTTTATTTATATACAATATCTTCCATTTATGTAGCGAGTGTTGGGTCGGTGGCTCCCAAACCAGTTGGCTTTAGGGCACCAGGTGTTTAGACACCCCTACGGACTTAATTACTCAGACTTCAGATATATATATTTTTGCAACATCTTCGATCCATGTAACGAGATTTGGGCCAGTGACTCCCAAACCAGTTGGCTTTAGGGCACTAGGTGTTAAAACACCCTTACAGACTTAATAACTCGGATCTCAGACGTTTTTTTTTTTTTTACTCCATTGCTTTTTGAGATGCTTCCTCCAATTAAACTAGAGCACTGAATATTACAAACTTTTCAATTTTAGCTCATGTCTGTATGTTACTATATATGTTGATAATATTTGCTAACTGAACATATGAAGATTCCTTTTAGTCCGTTTTAAGGAGAATTCACAAATTAAATAATTCAAAATGAAATAAACAAAAATTAACTTGTTTCGAATTAGGTTTGAGATACGTCTCAGGAGTGGAAACTCCTTACTCAGCTATCTCTTACCAATTTCACCTTTTTAGTCAAAATAAAAATACAAAAACACAAAATTTTTTTTGTAATTTTTGAAAATTTTTCAAATTTTTTTTGTATTTTTCGAAAAATTTTGAACTAAAAATAAAAACAACATACAAACTAAAAACAAGGTACTAATCAACTAATTCCCTCCCCCAAACCTAAATGAGACATTGTCCCCAATGTCTTAAACAGTAAAAGGAGAGTTAAGAAGGTCGTACCTGGTTAGCTGAAATCTACAGGAAATTAAAGGTTAAGATCTAGATTAATCCGACGCCTCTTACCACGATCGTCCTTGGACCAATTTATCTTTGAAATGATAGGGTCAACTTTTGGTTCATAGGCTTTGAGTTGGTCAATTAGATCTGGAGCAGTTCTGGCAGTGAAGAGGAGTTCTTTCAAAGGTTTTGACACGAACCCATTTCTCCGAGCATCATCAAGAAACATACAAAGAAAATCATAAAATCCATCAACGTTGAGCAATCCAAGCTGTTTCTGGTGTATGTTCAGGTTCGCCCAAGATAACACAATAAAAATTTCCTCCAATGTACCCAAGCCACCTGGCAAAGCAATAAAAGCATCAGCACGGTTAATCATTTCCACTAGACGTTCAGACATACCTGGTACGATCAGTTCCTCTCCGTTTGATGATCCAATAAGATTTGCCTCTGCCAAAGGTTTTGGGATGATTCCCAAAACATGACTGCCTCCTTCCTGTACTGCCTTTGAAACGATCCCCATAAGTCCGAGATTGCCTCCGCCATATATTAAGTGCATATTCCTTGCAGCTAAGACTCGACCCAATTCATGTGCTGCTTCTATGTATTGTGGTTTAGTTCCAACACTACTGTAGGAGTTTCTATAGGTCCCAAGATCAAAACTCAAGCATGAATCATAAGCGAATACAACGACGGAAGTGCGGAATACTTACATCGAGTGGTTGAGAGACGATTTGGGCAACAAAACGAACTGAAATTCTGCTCACTGCCCACTGCTCATGTGCGTGAACTGCAGCAGTTTGTGCTTCTGTTTTGCGCCATTTTGAACATCGAAAACGAGCTTCAAGCTTCATCAAAACGTTCCCGACTCATGGGCGAACCTCCCTACCACCTTCGCAAGACTCGTAGTGTGCTAGCACTTGCGGTTATCACCATAAAAAACGCAACCCTTGCTTCCCTTTGTTCACGCCATTTCTGGTTCAAAACCAGTGAAGAAAAAAAATGGTTCATTTCGTGAGAAGAAGAGAGCAAAAATGAGAGAGAAAGAAATGTGAAAAGTCATTACCGAAAAGTGTAAAGCCTTTTGATTATATATTTTCAAAATAATAATCAATTTCCATTTAATTTCATCAAATAAATTAAGTGAATTTAGAAGCCAAAGACCAAAAGTTTTCCCTCCACTAGCTTCACTATTCCCATCAACTTTAATAAAGTGACATGTCTTCAATCAATCAATCACATCAATCAATCACATCCCTCAAAGTGACATTTGTTTTGACGCTGGATGTGACGAATAATTTGACGCTTGATGCGACTTGCGATGCCGCACTCGAATTCGAAATACGAATGCGCTCGCAATCACACTCGGGCTCGGGTTCGTTAATTCCAAATTAACGATTTTTCTGTCGCGTCGTAATTAGATGATTACGCCTAGCGAATTCACTATTCACGTCGCTAACGAATTAATTCTAATTAATTCGTTCGCCCGAATTAAAATCTAATTTTAATTCCGCGTCGAAATCTAATTTCGTTTAATATATCGAATATATTAATTTAATCGATTAATTCCAAATTAATCGTTATCTCTCTCTAAATGATATTTTATCCTAGATAAAATATCTCCGTAATCAATCCTAGATTAATTTTCTCTCTCTTCTATATAATCCTAGATTATTCAAGAGTGCGAGTTGTGCGTCATCGGTGGATTATCGGGAAGCGACCCATGAGATCCCCGGATATATTGGCAGTAAATACGGTCATCGGAGTATCCGAATCACGTACGTACCAAGTACTATGTTTTACCGATTTACGAGACAAGGTCGACTCCTAGCAAAGCACCAAGTCTTCCAATTCTCCGGACATATCCATTTAAGAATATTAAGATCTGTATCAAGCGTAGTATACGATTGTATTGTGCATATCGGCCCAGTATCGGATAGTCACATGCTAGGCCTAGGGCTGGATAAGTGTATGCCCCGTACGAAGCACATGTCGGATGTCTGGTAACTAGTCTCTATAATCGGATATACATGACCTTGTCATAATATCCCGATGGCCGCGCAGCACTTAAGAGCACTAATATCGTATCCTTCGTGACATCATCTCCACTGTGACTGGAGTGATACTTCCGTCTTGACATCACATCCAATACACTACGACTCTCTGATAAACCCAGAAGTGGTGTACGCAGAACCGGTTAAAGCCTGTACCACCAAGACCAAAGTCTATCGATTATCG